>SJXQ01005246.1:73268-106438 GCA_006408695.1 Aepyceros melampus
TAGAGGAGAACATAGGCAAAACACTCTCTGACATAAATCACAGCAGGATCCTCTATGATCCACCTCCCAGAATACTGGAAATAAAAGCAAAAATAAACAAATGGGATCTAATTAAAATTAAAAGCTTCTGCACAACAAAGGAAACTATAAGCAAGGTGAAAAGACAGCCTTCTGAATGGGAGAAAATAATAGCAAATGAAGCAACTGACAAACAACTAATCTCAAAAATATACAAGCAGCTTATGCAGCTCAACTCCAGAAAAATAAATGACCCAATCAAAAAATGGGCCAAAGAACTAAATAGACATTTCTCCAAAGAAGACATACGAATGGTTAACAAACACATGAAAAGATGCTCAACATCACTCATTATTGGAGAAATGCAAATCAAAACCACAATGAGGTACCATTTCACTCCCTTCATTCTCTATCACATGCCTTGTTTACTTTATGCCACGATTAGTTGAAACAGTCCTTTTCAGTCATCGGTTTGGGGATTTGTTAATGGTCTCCTGCTCCAGAGTGGAAATTCTGTGACCCTTGGGACCTTACCTGTCTTTTCCACTACTGCAGTGCCTAGCATGGAGTCTGTGTTTGTAAGCATTTAATGAACATGTCTGAATAAGAAAGTAATTTCTATCAGTTTGGGATACCGTGAAAAGACCCTTGAGGTTCTATACCTCTGTTTCACTCTCTCTGCCTGGACGTGCTCTACTTAAGTCCTTGCCATGTTCAGAGCTCAGTCCAGGAGTCAGTTTCTCCCTGAAGTGGCCCCTGCCACTCGCCTATTCCACATGACCACTGGCTTTGTGCACAGTCTTTCTCTCTTGAATCTGCCTCCATTCTCACCCCTCTCATACTCTCTTGTGTTTATTTGTGTTTATGTTCAGCTGCCTCACTTGCATCTGAGTTTCCCGAGGACAGAAAAGCCACACTGATCTTGTATTTCACACTTGGTACAATGCCTGGCTTATCAGAAGTGCTTGATGAATGTCTGGGAAATAGGTTGCTTTGAAATCAATTAAATCACATTCATGAAAGCAATTTTTCAAAGTTCACAAGCTGTGAAGTATATCCACCCAGGTTTTTTCAATGTAACCACTATTATTCAGCATACTTCAGCAAATAATGAGACTGCTCTGGAACTGTAGCTTTGTCAGAGTAACTAAAATTATTAGTAAGTCTCTGTCTTCAATTACAGCAGTTCATAAACTCGAGAGTAGGGGTTGCTGACAAGCAGTTGTAATACTCAGTTAAAAGTATAGGAATGTATGTTCATAGCTTCCTCTTCTTGGTTAAGTCTCACATTCTGTTCTGGGAATTCAGAGGGGTGTCTCATCACTGTGCCCGTGTGCTGCATGCTAAGTCGCTTCATTCGCGTCAGACTCCCTGTGACCCTATGGACTGTAGCCCGCCAGACTCCTAGTCCACGGGATTCTCCAGGCAAGAATACTGGAGCGGGTCGCCATGCCCTCCTCCAGCTCTTATCCATGTGGTATATACCAAATGTTGTGGGAGCGCAGGAAGGAGGGGAAAGTATTGATCACCATGGGATCTGGGAAGATCTTACGGAGGAGAGGTTTAGCAGTGTCTCTGAAGATAAACACACTTCGGCTAGAAGAGAAGAGGAGTCCTGGGCACGCCACTCTAGACAGATGGGAGAGGGACAGCATGTGCAGAGACAATAGGAGTAAAAGTGGTGAGAGAGGAAACACAGGCCGAGGGATGAGGGCTGGACCACCCTGAGGTCTACTGCAAAACGTTAACCTCCTTGCCCCACCATTTCCCACCGGATGGGCTATAATGGTTCTGGGACCATGGTGGCTTGCTAGGAAGTTTTAGGGATGCAGTGTCTTCATCTTTGTGTGATGCTCAGACTACCCTAGCAGATTGACTCTCTGGCCAGAGGAGGGCTTCTCAAGTCTGTTTCATCTGTGACGTGTCCACTCCACTCTCTCATACAAGAAGGCTCTGTCCCTCCCAGGAAAAAGAATATCTTTAAAGGTCTCCAAGCTGCCTTGGGGACAGAATGGAAAGTGAGCAGAGAACCCAAGATCAGGCCTTCTGGTCAACCATGAAACCTGACCAGAATGTCAGAGTGAGTAAAACTGGAAAAGGTAGCCCTTCTCAGTCTGTGATAGCGGGCGGATCGCCTTCTACCCAATATCCGCAGCATCTTCCCCTGTAGAAGGGGATTACAGCACCTTCCAGCCAAGACTGTCCAAGGCTCACTGGGGGTGGTGCACCATTTCTCAGTATACTGTCTGTGGAACATTCACAGAAGAGGGATGGTTTGGGATTGTACCAAAGGTATAGTTAAGAGACATTCTGACTGCTTCAAAGAGAGGTCTTAATATGTGCTAATATCTTTAATGCCTTACCCCAACATTTTCTTTTCAAAAGAGTAAGAACAGCAGCCTTGGCTTTGAGCGTGGAATCTTCCCAGACCAGGGATTGAACTTGTATCCCCTGTATCGGTAGGTGGATTCTTAACTACTGGGTCACCAGGGAAGTCCAAGGTGATGGCATAGAGCTTTCCTTTTGAAGGATGGCTTTTTTTCCCCCAAGTTAACTGAATAATATTGATGGGACAAAGCCACGACCTGGTGTTCAGAGCTATTTACCAGGTGTAGGGGTGGCAAGTGTGGAGACGTCAGTGTACAAATGCCTAGATTTTGATAAATGGTAGAATAAATTATAGGACAGTGATTTATAAATAGTAAACACAAAGTGAAAAAGTGTTAGCTGCTCAGTCATGTCTGACTCTTTGCAAGCCCACCGGGTTCCTTTGTGCATGTCGTTCCCCCATGAGCCACTGCCAAATGGGCAGATCTCGTGGGTATCTCTGGCGCCAAGTCACAAATTAATCCATAATGAGAGTGTGCTGGGTTTCGTAGTTAAATAGGCAGGGCAGGGCACGGTCCAGAGTGGCCCAGGGGTAACCTGAGTGGTCTGCTTTCGAGGTCTGCCTGCCAGTGGCCCACCTGAGGGAGGAGGAGCAGAGGTCGAAGCACCTCTCCTTAACGACTGCCACCTTAAACTTGGCAAAGGGAGGGTTGACTCAAATTTCCTGTTAACTGAGTGGACTTCACAGACTTCATTTGTCTGGCGAGGACAACCACAGAGCAGCCGGGGTGAGTAGGGGATAAGAGAGGCAGGCAGCTGCAGTGCCCTTGAAAGAAGGAACCCTCAGGCTGTCATGTTAACCAGTCTCTCATCAGAGCTGTGTCGGCCCTGACATGAGATGCAAGTCCAGTGATCTCCCTAGAGGTGATTAGCTCAGAACTTTGTAGAGGAATGAGAGGTACAAGTGACTTTGATAAGCTCTAGAAACACTAAGTTTCTTCAAGTCTGCTTAGAATTAACATAGCAAGTGGAAGTCCTACCTGGAGTGTTAGAGTCAGATTTGTGTAAGAGGATCTGGCAACAAAGGCTGTAGCAAGGGGATAATGAGAGGCAGGCAGCTGCAGTGCCCTTGAAAGAAGGAACCCTCAGGCTGTCATGTTAACCAGTCTCTCATCAGAGCTGTGTCGGCCCTGACATGAGATGCAAGTCCAGTGATCTCCCTAGAGGTGATTAGCTCAGAACTTTGTAGAGGAATGAGAGGTACAAGTGACTTTGATAAGCTCTAGAAACACTAAGTTTCTTCAAGTCTGCTTAGAATTAACATAGCAAGTGGAAGTCCTACCTGGAGTGTTAGAGTCAGATTTGTGTAAGAGGATCTGGCAACAAAGGCTGTAGCCGTGGGGCTGAGAGATGCTGTGGCTCTAATTGCAGGGAGGCAGGGAATCCCCTAGAAAATAACTCAAGTTGTGTCCATGGATGGAATGGGTACACGCCGGGGCAGGTCTGGCACAGAATTTGTGGGAAAACCATGAAGCATCCTATGAGGGAACTCATCTGGGCTGGCCCAGGACAAAGCCTTTGTTGTCAGAGAAGTATTCTCAAGGACAATGAAGTGTCTACCACATAGTGAATACACGATGCCTATGCGTGGAATGAACAATGAGCACATTCACCTCTGGCTCCAGCAATGGCGCCCCCATTGTACAACACTATTCTCTAGGCTGGAGCACGTACAGTTTATTAACTTGTTCTCTACTGTGAAAGATAGTGCTGACGAATAGAGACAGCTCTCGGCTGTTCCTACGTCAGTCGTAGTACAACCCACATTTCTGTCTCTCAGAAGATCAACCGTACTGAGGCAAGGAAAAAATATAAAAGCTTCAGTTGCCCTTACTCAAAGTCCCTTGATTTTGCAGGCTGGATGACTTGCTTTTCTTTAGAAAATAAAAAAGGGAATTATCCTTCAGTATCTCAAAAATGATGTCTTGATTCCATCATCGACCCACCATTTTTGCTCTAGGGGAGCTGAAAAATGGCAGCAGAAGACTTCCTTCTTTCCAAGCAGGCAATGTGTCATGTCTACCAAGACAGGTGAGAGATTGTGGGCGAACACTCGTGTGCATTCCTCTGTCTAAATTAGTGCTGCCACCTCAGGGCTTTTGCTATGATTTGAAGTGTATTAGTGTCCTCCCAAGAAACAGAACAAATATGATAGTCAGATAGACAGATATATGAAGATATTTATGGAAAGGATTGCCTCAGGCACCTGTCAGTTCAGTTCAGTGGCTCAGCTGTGTCTGGCTCTCTGTGACCCCATGGACTGCAGCACACCAGGCTTCCCTGTCCTTTACCATCTCCCAGAGCTGGCTCAAACTCATGTCCATTGAGTTGGTGGTGCCATCCAACCATCTTATCCTCTGTCGTCCCCTTCTCCTCCTACCTTCAATCTTTCCCAGCATCAGGGCCTTTTCAGTGAACCAGTTCTTCACCTCAGGAGGCCAATAAAGAAATCCCATTATCTATTGTCTGCAAGCTGGAGAAACAAGAAAGCTAGTGGCATAACTCAGTCTGAGTCCAAATGCCCAAGAACCAAGGGAGTCACTGATGGAATTCCCAGTCTAAGGTTAAAGGCCTGGAAACCAGGGGCCACCAATGAAAGCGTCAGAGTCCAAAAGTCCAAGATCCAGGGACTTTGATGTTCAAGGACAAGAGAAGATGACTTCCCAGCTAAAAAGAAAGGGAGAGAATTCGTTCTTCCATCACGTTTTGTTCCATTCAGGCCCCAACAGATTGTCTGATGCCCACCCACATTGGTGAGGGTGGAGGTCTTCCCTCAGTCAAAAAATCAAAAGCTAATCTCTCCCAAAAACACCTTCACAGACACACCAAAATAATGTTACATCAGCTATCTGGACAACCTTTAGCCCAATCAAGTTGACATATAAAATTAACCATCTTTAGCAGAGAGCTAAAAGTAGGATGAGCTGATTAGGAATTGTCTGGGTGAGCAGAGTTCTGAAATTCCATGCCTCCGAAATTAAAAATAATTCCAAAATGAGGTTAAATCCAGAGAAGAAGTCCTTTCCAATTTGGTCAAGGCTCTAAAACACCTTTTGTGCCCTTATGGATTATTGGTTACCACCCCTGGGAAATGCTATGCCTAGTGGCAGCAAGTGCCCCCAAAGAATGCAGTGTGCTAACTGACAAAGCAGGCATGGTGGGTCAGCAGAAGCAGGCTTGTATATGTGAGTCTCTGTGAGTCACCCTGAGAGCTTCAAGAAACCTCTTAGGGTAAAGGAGAATTTCTTTTATGAAACTCTTAGCAGATGGGGGCAGCTGACCCCTGGAGTCCTATCTGTAGGGTTTCTATGACCTCTTTTGTATCCACAGCTGACAGGACTTGGTAAAATTCAAGCTACTGCCATCGAGCAGTTTGGAACTAAAATGCTGCAGGGTAAGCTTCAGTTCTGGCAGAAGAATTCCACTACCATTCACCAGCATGGGATCTTTGGGAAGTCATGAATCCTCTTGGGTTTCCTCCTCCCTATTTTGGGAGTCATCCTCCATTCTGTGATGAGACTCATGTGAGCTTTGGGTTAAGTAAGTGAGGAGGACTAGAGACAGTAGATGCAACCTCACCACGGGCAGCTGCCAGATTGACTGTGGCCTACCTTTGACATAGGGCTGAGCTCTGCTGTGCATTCACTCACGATTTCAGAACAGTAATGAACAATGGGCTTTTTACTGAAGTCAAAGGAGGAAGACGAGCATTGGCTTTTCATCACGCATGGCACAGGGCATGTATGCATTGCGTCTGACTCTTTGGAACCCTGTGAACCGTAGCCTGCCAGCCTCCTCTGTCCGTGCGATTCTCCAGGCAAGAACAGTGGAGTGGGTTGCCCTGCCCTCCTCCAGGAGATCTTACTGACCCAGGCATTGAACCCTCATCTCTTATGTCTCCTACATTGGCAGGCGGGTTCTTTACCACTGGTGTCACCTGAGAAGCCCTCATTGCACAGATGACCTCAAACTGCTCCCCCAGTGTTTCCCATTCTCCCCAAGACTTTCCTGCTGATGCTGTCAAGAGAGTCTTCTGCAGGACAGCTTCCCCTCCCAACTTTCTTTTCTCTTTCCATGTGAATTTGGTCCAAGCTTGTTTCTCTCCCAGTGAGTTTACCAAAACCTCTTTTACAAAGCCAGTCTAATCAGGTCTTCTGCTAAACAAAATACCATGTGGAACAAAAATACCATGTGGAACTAAAGCCCCTGGCACATAGTAAATGCTCAATAAATAGGCTCTTCCTTCCCTTCCTCCTTGATACTCTTTGGATTGAAATGAGGAAGGCATGTGCATCAGAAGTAGTATAACAAAATAGGAAATGCTACTGAGTTAGCCTTCCCATTTTGAGAGGACAGAAGTCAGCACCAAAAAACCACAGGTTTGTCTACTCAGGGGCACTGGAGCATTAGAGAAAAACAGTAGAATTGTAGCCAGACCTGGCTCTCTCGCTTCCAGCTGAGTGACCTTGTGAGACTGTGTTTACAGCCCAGGACATCAAGTTTCTCATCTGAAATTGAGTGAGATTAAGGGGTAAAAGATAAAGGACAATAACTCATTTTGTTGTTGTGAGGCTTAAAAGTGGTGGTGGGTGGGAAAGCATGCGGTAAACTGGATGCAAATTGAGGTTGGCTTCATGATTTCACATCCTCCATTAGGAATTAGAATGCCAAATTTAATCATTACAGCCTTCTGAAGAGATCTAAATTTAACACCTGGTCTTGCCATTTATGAATCACACAACTTTGGATAAATGACCTTATCTCTCTGAGCCTCAGTCTCTTTATGTGTAAAATGATGGTAGGGAGGATGGAATGGGAGTGGGTGAGCAAAGTGAGGATAAATGCTGCTCTAAGTTTGTTCTAAGAATTGAATGAAATATGGAGATAAATATAAAGACTAAGCACAAGGCTTCTTCCTTTCAGGCAGAATGGTTTCAGTTTAATAAACCTGGTTCTGTGTGTGTGTGTGTGTGTGTGTGTGTGTGTGTGTGCTCAGTTGTGTCTGACTCCTTGTGACCCCCATGGACTGTAGCCCACTAGGCTTCTCTGTACGTGGGATTTTCCAGGCAAGGATACTGGAGTGGATTGCCATTTCCTACTCCAAGGGATCTTCCTGACCCAGGGATTGAACCTGGGTCTCTTGTGCCTCCTGCACTGGCAGACAGATTCTTTACTACTAACGCACCTAGGAAGCCAATACCTGGTTGAGGGACTGCCTTATTTATACTTTACCAACCTAAGAAGGATTTTCACTCTGTCAGTTTGTTTTAGACTTCAAGAATTTGGTTAATTCCTCTCTCAATTAATTTAAAATTTTACTCTATTGTTATAAAATAATGAGAACTCATTTTGGAAAATTTGAAATAAAAACAAATCATCCATTATAATTCAACTGCTTATTCAGTTAATATTTATCAGTTGTCTTCCACAAATCCAGCCCGTAGGCACCATAGCGCTGCACAGGGCAGAGAGGCCAGACAGGTCTCTGCTCTCTGGAGCTGACTTTCAAGCTGAGAAACAACCAACAATAAATAAACAAGAGAATATTAAGTGTGAGGTGCTGTGATGAAAATAAAATAGAGAAATGTGATACCTCTTGCAGCTGTCAGAGACCCAGCCACTCTAGATGAAGGAGTCAGGAAAGACCTTCTTGGAAGGGGTAATATTTGAACTGAGACCTGAATGAAGAGAGGGAAAATGTGTGAAAAATCTGGGAAAAGAGGGCTTGAGGCAGAGAATGCAGCAAAGGCCAGTGTTCTGAAAGGGAAAAAGTGTGATGTGTATGAAAAACATAAAAAGGCCCATGGACCTGGAATGTATTGAGCATACGGACAATGATGCAGGAAGAAGCTGGAACAGAGGTAGGGACTAGATTAGAGCAAGCCTTGTGGGCTTTAGAAAGAGGCTTGGGTTTGATTCAGAGGCAAACAATGGCTACTGGAATGTTCATACATCTGTATCATCCCACCAAGGAGGCAAAACCATAGGAGGCAAGAGTGGAGGAAGGAAACCCAGCAGAAAAACTACTGCAATGGTCCAGGCAGCGGGTAGACGTGGCCTGGTTGGTAGTGGAGCTGGAGGAGGAGGAGAGACACAGGCAGGCTGGAATGTGTCTGGGAGGAACAGTCATCAGGATTGTTGATGGATTGGTTGTGGGGGTTCAGGGAACAGGGAGAACCAGCTTTGACATCCAGTTCTGAGCTAAGCCACTTGCTTGGTAGGGAGGCCAGAAACAGGCATATTTGTAAGGAGTGGGAGGACACAGGGGAACTGGGAGAAGGAATCAGGAGGTTTAATCTGACAGTGCTACTTTTAAATGCCAATTAGACACCCAAGTGGACATTCCAGAGGCGCAGTGGGTGATCGAGTATCAAGTTCAAGGATCCATAGAGACCAGAGATATGAAATTGGGAGTCACTGTCATGTGACTGACCCTGAAGGAAAGAGTGCATGCGCAGAAAGAGGGCACCCCCAAAGGGCCCTGTGGCCTTCCAGCTTTGAGAGATGGAGGAGGAGAGAGGGAGGGAGCTGAAAAGAGACTGAAAATGAGTCAGCCTTGAACGAGCAGGGGGTCCCAGGAGAGTGTGCAATCACAGCAGCCAGGAAAGAAAGAAGAAGGGAGGAAATGAGTCAGATGTTTCAAGAAGCTAAGGCAGATAGAGGAACTGACCATCGCCTTGGGCAACATGGAAGGGCCACCAGTGGCCTGGGCAGCTGGACGCTCCCTGCTCCATTGAAAGCGAGCATTTGAGGTCACAGGACAGCTCATAACACGAGCTGTGAATGCTGTCCCAGGGCACCCAGCCCTTTTCCTGCAAGCCACTGGAGAGAGAAGAGACCTCAGGAAAGCCTCGGGGCTCTCACGCTCACAAGGACCCCTCACGGGCTCCTTCATCATTGCTCCACATAAGCCCCACTCCACGGGACTTTTTGGCATTTTCTAAGCCTGTGGGGCAGAAGCAGGCTCACTCAGAAAAAGTGATTACCAATTTCTGGCTGATGTTATATTTTCGTATGAAATTCCAAGACTTTCTTGAATGTTGTCCATTTACTGAAAAAAAGCAATGCACAATGAGTATTTCCCTAAAGATCCAGAACTCAGGCATCCTGTTTCTATTTGTGATCTGCCAGCAACATCATACAATTTTTCAAAGCTTGGAGGTTAAATACCACTTAGAGTCTGATTCTAAGAAGTTATCAACTTGGGAAAACATTAGACTTGAACTTCTGGGAAACACTTAATATATAAATGCTGATACAGAATCTTGATTTTATAATCATAAAACAAAGAGTGTGTTTCTCTGAATCATATGAAATTATGAAATCTGGAGCCCATGAAGTTAGTTGCATTAACTAAAATTACTAATATATATTGGACCATAAATACTTTCTCTCTGAGAAAAAATTAAGTACCTAAAACTTAGGAAAAGAGGATTTTTCTATAGCCATGGTAACAAGTGGTCATAGGAGCGATTTAAAATCTGTTCAATTAATCAGTGACAACTTGCTTCAGTGAATCTGCTTTTGCAAACAGTCAGCCTCTTGCTTCTGAAATTCAGTCAAATTGGAACAAACTCATGCCATAAAATGATGTCTTTGAGTGAAACATATCGACAACTATCAACTTTAAGTAATTATGCTTCTATAAACAATATCAACTGATATGAGTTTTCTAAAAGTCAACCAACCCCATTTTTCCTTTTTGTATTTTGCTTTTCGTTTTTCAGTTTTTTGAGAAATGCTCAAAGTTTTCCACAGTTACTGCACCAGTTTACATTTCCACCAACAATGTACAAGGGTTCCCTCTTTTCCACATTCTCCCCAATATTTGTTATTTGTGTTCCTGTTAATGATAGCCATTCTGACAGATAGGAAGTGATATGTCATTATGGTATGTACTCCAAAAAACCAGAAACACTAATTCAAAAATTTATATGCACCCCAATGTTCATAGCAGCACTGTTTATAATGGCCAAGACATGGAACCAACCTAAGTGTCCATCAGTATATGAATGGATAAAGAAAGTGTGGTATTCATGTGTATATATATATATATAATATTAGTGTATCATATATATATATATACATAAAATGTATATAATGTATGTATATATACTCATAATGTATATATATAATGAAAAGCATATATATAGTATATATAATGGAATACTACTCAACCATAAACCAGAGTGGAATTTTGCCATTTGCAGCAACATGGACAGACTTGGAGGGTGTTATGCTAAGTGAAATAAGTCAGACAGAGACAGATAAATACTGTATGATATAACTTGTATGGAGAATATTAAAAACACAGTAAACTAGTGAAAAGAACAAAACAGAAGCAGACTCACATTTACAGAAACAAACTAGTGGTTACCACTGGGGAGAGAGAATGGGGAGGGGCAGGATAGAGGTAAGGGATTAAGAGGTACAAACAATTATGCATAAAATATGTAAAAATAAAACTACTATGTTCAAACTATTATGTATAAAATAAAATCGGTACAAACTATTATGTGTAAGAGGCAAAACTTATGTATAAGCTATGAAAAAACAAAATGACAGCATCACTAATTATTAGAGAAACACAGGTCAAAACTACCGTGAGGCATCACCTCACACCAGTGAGAATGGCCATCGTCAGAAAGTCTGCAGCCAGTACATTCTGGAGAGGGTGTGGGGCAAAGAGGACACTCCAGCACTGCTGGTGGGAATGTAAGTTGCTAGAGTCACTATGGAGAACAGGATGGAGGTTCCTTAAAAAACTGAAAATAGAACTACCATATGACCCAGCAATTCTCCTCCTAGGCGCATACCCAGAGAAAACCACACTTCAAAAAGACACATGCACCCCAGTGTTCGCTGCAGCACTATTCACAATCGCCAGGACATGGAAGCGATGTAAATGTCCGGGAACAGAGGAGTAGATAAAGAAGAGGGACATATATGCAATGGAAGATTACTCAGCCATAAAAAGAACAAAACAGTGCCATTTGCAGTAACACAGATAGACCTAGGGACTGTCATCCTGAGTGAAGTAAGTCAGACACAGAAAGACACATATCATTTGCTATCACTTACATGTGGAATCTAAAAAAAACAGGTTCAAGTGAACTTATTTACAAAACAGAAGTAGAGTCATGGACGTTGCAAACAAACTTGCAGTCATCGGGGGATAAGGCAGGGGAGGGATGTACTGGGAGATGGAGACTCATATATAAACACTACTATGGATCTTCGCTAGTGGCTCAGACAGTAAAGAATCTGTCTGCAGGGCAGGAGACCTGGGTTTGATTCCTGGGTCAGGAAGATTCCCTGGAGAAGGGAATGGCTACCCACTATAGTATTCTTGCCTGGAGAATCCCATGGACAGAAGAGCCTGGGGTCGCAAAGAGTCAGACAAGACTGAACAACTAACATACACAGGATATAGAAAGTAAATAACGAAAAAGAACCTGCTGTAGAGCACAGGAAATTGTACTCAACACTCTGTAATGGCCAATATGGGGAAAGAATCTAAAAAAGAATGAGTGTATGTATAGGTATAACTGATTCACTTTGTTGTGCCCCTGAAACTGATGCAACATTGTAAATCAACTAGACTCTGGTACATTTTTTAAAGGCTCTCAAAAATAAAATGTTATAAGGATATAGTGTACAACACACAGTCAAGAACTATAAATGAAATATAACCTGTAAAAATTATGAATCACTATATTGGACACCTGTAACTTACATAATATTGTGCATCAACTATGTGAAAAAGTGAAAGTGTTAGTCACTCAGTCGTGGATTGACCCCAGGTCTCCTGCATTGCAGGCAGACGCTTTAACCTCTGAGCCACCAGGAAACTGTATTTTGATTTTTAAAAAGTCAGCCAGTCTCTTCAATACATGCTTCCCCAAAGGCTTGTACAAAATCAGTAGTCTGCTCTGCTCAGAGAACTGCCTGACCAGGACGGCTGCCCATACTCCAGTAAGCAGTAACTCCAGCTTTGACTTTTCATGTCAGGTCCTGACTGATAGAATCACCAGCACATGGTCCTCCCATGGTTAAATGTTGCTGGTGTTCAGTCACCCAGTTGTGTCTGACTCTTTGTAACCCCGTGGACTGCAGCAAGCCAGGCTTCCCTGTCCTTCACCATCTCCTGGAACTTGCTCAAACTCACGTCCACAGAGTCGGTGATGCCATCCAACCGTCTCATCCTCTGTCGTCCCCTTCTCCTCCGGCCCGCAATGTTTCCCAGGACCAGGGTGTTTTCCAATGAGTCAGTTCTTCATTATCAGGTGACAAAAGTATTGTAGCTTCAGCTTCAGCATCAGTCCTTCCAATGAATACTCAGGATTGATTTCCTTTAGGATGGACTGGTTGAATCTCTGTGCAGTCCAAGGGACTATAAAAAGCTTCTCCAACACCACAGTTCGAAGGCATCGATTCTTCGGTGCTCAGCTTTTTTTATTGTTCAGCTCTCACATCCATACATGACTACTGGAAAAACCACAGTTTTGACTATATGGACCTTTGTGAACAAAGTAATGTTTCTGCCTTTTAATACACTGTCTAGGTTTGTCATAGCTTTTCTTCCAAGGAGCAAGTGTCTTTTAATTTCATGGCTGCAGTCACCATCCACAGTGATTTTGCAGCCCAAGAATATAAAGTCTGTCGCTGTTTCCACTGTTTCCCCATCTATTTGCCCTGGAGTGATGGGACTGGATGCCATGATCTTCGTTTTTTGAATATTGAGTTTTAAATGTTGGGAAGACCAACTAATCCAGTTATTCATCAAACCTTTCTTTATTGTCTTTTTAGGTGCCTGAACTGTGCTTGGTGCTGGGGACACAAATAAAAACAGTATTCAGTTCCTTTCCTAGAGGAACTCTCATACCAGGAAACACATGGAATTCAGTATAATAGCCACAGTACCAGAAGATCAACCAAGGGTTACAGTAGCCGAGAGGAAGAACTAACTAAGAAACTCTGTTTCGGAGAGGAAGGCCAGGGAAGCAATCCAAAGATGACGTTCAGGTTGAGGTTTCAATACATATGAGTTTTCCAGATAAAGGTCAGGGAGAAAGTGTTCCAGGTGAAGGGAACACCATGGGCAAAATCCCGGAGACAGGAGACTCCAGATTGAGATGGGGAGAAGCACTGTGAACATGAACATTCTCGGGAAAGAGAGATGAGCAGGGAGGGGCCAGGTCTGTAAAGGTCCCTCATGCTGTATCTGGGAGCTTAGTTCAACCTCATTTACCTCAGTCTTTTCATTGATAAAATGGGATTATAGTGTTACCTACCTCTCATGAGCAGGGTGAAGATTAAATAAAATAAGATGCATGAATATAAGCATTTGGGACACCTTATACATCCAGGCAAAAATATATATGATTTTGATAAAACTTTGTCCTGAAGACTTCAGGGCACTAGGAACGAATTGATGCCAAGATTATGTTTGTGTTTTAAGAGCTCTCAGAGTCATTGTAGGGAAGCTAAAAAGAATTGTGAACAATTTTCTTTTGAAATATTCAGGAAAAAATAACAATAAGGGTAGCTAAATAGTTGCTGAGCCTTCACTGAGTACCAGGCATATCTTCTTCTGGTAACACTCATGACGTGCTTTGACTGGTTCATTCCAATAGCCCTACAGGGTCAGTGCTAATATCATTCCCATTCAAGGCACAGATCCTTCATGAGTGGAGCCATCCAAGGGAGCTCCAAACCAGTGTGATAACCTGAGTGTGGAGATAGTCTGTATTTTCTTAGCTTGTGCTAGAAAGTGTACTGGCTTCACTTTGACACTGTTGAGTTCAGCTGACATTTCCTCCATAGCAAGACTTTCTCAGTGAAGGAATATTAGTGTGATTGACACGCTGGTACAAACTCCGTATCTAGCCACAGGGGCAACACTGTGAGTAGCAGTGGATGAAAGAGATCAGGGCCAATGGAACACTCATTTACTCATTTGTTCAAGAGCACACGCTCCTGAGCTTCGCTGTCGCATGCCAGTGGATGTCATTCCTGCTCTTACAGAGCTTCTAACGATGACAGCTATGCATGCAAAGTACCAGCTATCTGCCAGGTACTGTTCTAAGCACTCTGTTTCCAAAGACTCACTTAATTCTCCTGACAAATGTACGAGGAAGGTAATATTATTACAGCCATTTCACAGAGATAAAACTGAAGCAAAGTTGTCTTGCCAAAGTCACACGGTAAATAGCAAAGCTGGGACTTGAATCCAGAGTGTGTAGCTCCAGTAACTAATCTCTGAACAACAGCTGCACCAGGTCGTGGTCTAGAGGAGCAGTTCCTAAACTATGGTCTGAAATCCGTGGCCATCTATCCCACCCACTGTAGTTTGTGCTAGGAAGTGTACCAGATTAAGTGTGCACATTGTTCAGGGCAGTGGACATATTCTCCATAGCAAGGCTTTCTCAACAATGGCAGTATTATGTGATTGGCATCCTGGTGCTCATTCCTCGTCCGATCACAGGTCAGCACTAAGTAGCAGTGGATGAAGGGCTACACAAATCACCATGCTGATAGAGTTGTGACTGTTATTAAGATCAGTCTCAGAAGAGAAACAGGCAGGGAACTGGGAGAGAGTGCACCAGGGTAGCTCTTTCCTCCTTGGAACAGGACAGGCCAGGAAAGCATCCCAGGGACCCGTGGGATGAGGAAGACTTCCGTAGGTTGAAGCATAGGGATGGAGGGATGATGGGGAAGGATGGTGCAGGCAGAGGGGAGGGCACTTATGAGGCTGTTATGTAGAAGACTGGCGGGTTTGAGGATTGCATAAAAAATTCTGTGACTTCCTAGATTTGTTCTGCCTTTAATGGGAGGCAGGCGATAATAGAAGCAGAACTGGGTTTTGAGTTCCTCCCTTGCTAGTGATGCAACATGTTTTTCCACCTCACTTTGGAATACGATATCTCCTGTCGTGAGGCCTTGGCAGAATATGTCCATTTCAAAAGAAAGATACCTAAAATACCATGAGAATTTTCTGAGTCAGGGATGTCTTTCCAGAGAAGGGGATATTGGAGATAGCTCTTGAAGGATACATATGAACTTACCAAGTGGAGAATGAGAGAAAGGCCATTCCTGATGACAGGAAACACATGTACAAAGGCAGAGAGGTGGGAGGAGAGCTTGGCATTTAGTGAGATTGAGTAGAATAAAGAGGAACCGAGACCAACCCAGGTTAACTCAAAGCTAGACCAATGACTTTGGCTACATATCTCAATGCGAGCTCCTCAACTGGGCCACCTGTTCCTGAAGCCAGTGGCTGTCCAGCTTTAGAAAACATAACAGTCCCCTAAGAGCTTTTTAGAAATGCAGACCCTCAGGCCTCCCAGGAGAGACTGACTCAGGAGGTCCGGGATGGAGCCCAGGATCCTGGTGCAGGTGGTCTGCGGGCCTCATGCCTCACACAGCACACAGGGCCTGGCATGCAGCTGGTGCTCAGTAAAGGTAAGTTTCAGGTAATGAACGTGTTAGTCACTCAGTCGTGTCCAACTCTTTGTGACCCCATGGACAGGCTCCTCTGTCCATGAAATTCGCCAGGCAAGAATACTGGAGTGGACTGTCATTCTCTTCTCCAGGGGATCTTCCTGACCCAGGGATCAAACTCGGATCTCCTGCATTGCAAGCAGATTCTTTACCAATCTGAGCCACCAGGGAAGCCCAAGTAAAGAATGAAAGAGTCCAATTAATCCACTTCTATGCAGCTTGGCCCACAAGAGTGCTCCCAGAAGTAATACAAGGCTGCCTAAAACATCTCTACCCATTTCACAACACAGGTGGATTTTACACAATCCACCTCACAGAGGATTCTGCATACAAGTGAAGGGCTCAGAGACATCCGCCCAACCTGGGAACATTAGTCAGATCTGATGAGAGTGGTGCAGGCAGAAAGTCTCCCCAAGGACAAATCCTTTGGTTATTTTAAGTTTCTCTGCATCATCATTGTGGCAGTCAGAAGTAGCTGGGAAAAACTGAAAGAAAACCATGTGATTCTTTGCAAAAAGCAATATGGTACCCGATTTGACACCAAGCTAGGAAAAGAGCACAGGGCTTTGGGGTCAAACATCCCTGGATTTTAGTCCTGGCAAATCATACATCTCTGACTTCTGTTTCTTCAACTGTGGAATGGAAATCACATTCCTGGGAAGACCGCTGTGTGAATTCATTGAGAGGCAGGGGTTATAATTGCTTAGACACCTGCCTCCAGCAGAGGAAGTGATGGAGTCAGCCACCATCACCTCACTTGGGCAGAGATGCGAAGGCAGGCAGGGGAGTGGGGAGAAGGGAAGAGACTATCTCTGATTGGAAGCTGTTGATGTAGGGAGGCCAGAGGTGGGCTAGCTAGACTGAGGTCCCTGAGATGATGGTTTGGGGAGCATATTTGGCATTCTCTGGTTGGTTCTGAATTGGAAGCAGGCTCTAAAAATAGGGAAGCTCAGAGTTATTGATGAGGTCCTGACCATTCTGGGAAGAGATCTGGGAAGAAATTCTGGGAGGATCGCTAGAGATGCTTTGGTTTGGCTTCTTGGATGCTGCAGAGGCTGGGGTGTGAACTCTACAGCTCTGGTCTGCTTCATCTGCATATTCACAATCACTGAACATTTATGGCACAGACATTGACTGAGGGCATCGGCCGTGCTCCAGGCACTGAGCACTCAGCTGTGAGCAGGACAGGTCAGACTTCCTGCCCTCCCGGGGCTGCTCACAGGATCCCCTGCATTGGGCTGAGTGGGCCACTTCCATAGCCCTGGGGACCCACCACCTCCGTCCAGGCACCACCCCATCTTTCATAGCTGTGGTGGCTGCCATGCTGGGGGTTCGACTCATTCAAACTTCCTGCTTCTTGAGATTCTGAGTATTCTTCCAGTGGTCACAAGCCCCATATTAGTCCCATGGCCGGGCCTCAGCCAACAGCAGGCTTTCTTCCCCCTACTGAGCATCAGTCCTCATCAGTCCTTAGCATCAGGGATGATGAATGCCCCCCACCGAGCCCGTCATGCAGTGCAGACCCTTCCCGTTCCATTGCCCCAGTTGTCATTTGTCTTGTCCCCAGCTGGTCCCAGTACCCTGAGCAAGGACTATGGTCACAACCAGGAGAAGCCTGTTTGTTCCCGGGGGCCTGTGAAGGCCCTGGCACCCACGCCTGTGCTGAGTCAGCACCCAGGGAAGAGAGTCCGTAGGCTCAGTGCCATTGTTATGAAGCACAGGCTCCTTCCTCCCAGGAAGCCGAATGCCTCCGCCTGCTGCTCTGCTCAGCTAAGTCTTCACACGCTTCTCTCCCCAACTCCTCTTTTCCTGCTCCTTCTTTTCTCTCTTCCCTCTTTCCTCCAGTTTCTTTCAGTAATAATAGAAGGGACAGGAGCTACTCTGCCTCAAGCAGCTCTCATGTGATGCTGTCAACTGGGCCCTAGGAATCCAAGCTCTATGTCCATTTTTGGTCAAGCCCATGTGACTTGTCCTTTCAGTACTGAGATGGTAAGTAACAAAGCAGAATATTTTTAAAAAATCAAATGTATTTGGCCTCCTGTGAACATAAAAAGCAAAGTAAGGTTTTGCCAATATTTTTATTTTGTTGTTGTTCAGTTGCTACATCATGTTTGACTCTTTGAGACCCATGGACTGCAGCACACCAGGCTTCCCTGTCCTTCACTATCTCCCAGAGTTTAATAAAACTCATGTGCATTGAGTCAGTGATTCCATCCAATCATCTTATCCCCTGTCGCCCCCTTAGCCTGCCCTCAAACTTTCCCAGTATCAGGGTCTTTTCCAATGAGTCAACTCTTCAAATCAGGTAGCCAAAGTATGGAGCTTCAGCTTCAGCATCATTGCTTTCAATGAATATTCAGGGTTAATTTCCTTTAGAATTGACTGTTTGTTTGTTTTTTTTCCCTTGCTGTCCAAGATTCTCAAGAGTCTTCTCCAGCACCACAGTTTGAAGGCATCAATTCTTTGGTGCTCAGCCTTAATTTGGTCTAACTCTCACATCCCTACATGACTACTGGAAAAACCCTAGCTTTGACTAGATGGACCTTTGTCGGCAAAGTGATGTCTCCACTTTTAAATATGCTGTCTAGGTTTGCCATAGTTTTCCTTCCAAGGGTCTTAATTTCATGGCTGCAGTAACTGTCTGCAGTGATTTTGGAGCCCAAGAAAATAAAATCTGCCACTGTTTCCCCTTTTTCTCCATTTGCCATTTTTATTTTAATAAATTAGATTTACAGAGGGGCTGCCTTTACAGACTCACTTATTCAACTTGACAAAAATGGTACTACAAAGAAACCATCAGTAGGAAACTTGTCCATCTCCAATTGTTCACAATTCAGCAAACATTTCCTGGGCTCCTGCTCTGTGCTCATCTGCAAGCTAAGGTCAAGGACTCAAACTGGAAACCAGCTCCATAGCTCAAGGCACTAGGACTGACTGCAGCCTGGTGCGTTGGTGATTCGGGACCATTAGCCGGCGTGCTCCTGCCACACCAGGACTGGGCTGGATGAGGTGCAGTGGCACCAACACAAGGATCCACATGGACGAGAGGACCTGCACTTGACAAAAATGGTACTACAAAGAAACCATCAGTAGGAAACTTGTCCATCTCCACTTGTTCACAATTCAGCAAACATTTCCTGGGCTCCTGCTCTGTGCTCATCTGCAAGCTAAGGTCAAGGACTCAAACTGGAAACCAGCTCCATAGCTCAAGGCACTAGGACTGACTGCAGCCTGGTGCGTTGGTGATTCGGGACCATTAGCCGGCATGCTCCTGCCACACCAGGACTGGGCTGGATGAGGTGCAGTGGCACCAACACAAGGACTCCACATGGACAAGAGGACCTGCCCCCAGCTCCATCCTGCCCCGCTCCCGGGAGTTCCATAAAGACGGGGCCAGGGAACAATTCTTCTTTTAGCAGTGGAATCGCAGGAAATTTTGAATTGAAACAGGAAGAGAAACAAATCAATCCAATGCTACAGGCTGCCCAAACTCTGCCAGAGTGACCTCTCAGCCGAGGCACCAAGGAGCCTGCTGCTGAGTGCATGGGTGTCAGCGTCAACCTCCACATGTTTGTCTTAGCTGCGGCTGCTGAGCACCAGCGACTGGGTGACCTAAGCAACAGCAATGTATTCCGCACAGTTCTGAAGTCTGAGAAGTTCAAGATCCAGGAGCCAGCCATCTCGTTTCTAGGTGAGAGCTCCCCACTTGGCTTGTAGGCACGCACCTTCTTGCTGTGTTCTCACATGGCAGAGAGACAGACAGAGACCACGGGTCTCAAGAGAGCACTAATCCCGTTCCTGAGGACATCACTCACTGATCTAACCATCTTCCCTCCTCAAACATCACTCTGGGGTCAGAGCTTCAGTGTATGACTTCTGGGGGAGGCAAGCGTGCAGCCCACTCTAGAGGCTGTCCCATGCACGACCCACAGCAGACATCCTGGTACGACTTCTGATCAGAGATGCCGCCTCCAGCCACATCACAGGAGTTCCTCCTCCCATCGACAGCACCTCTTTGGGAAAAAATGAACCTTATCGCTTTTCGCCATTGGTTTCTGATAAGTCAACCAGCCTGGTCAGCCATCCCAGAACAGTGACCCCAGGCCCACGGCAGGCTTCACATCAAGACGCTCTCTCTAGAGCTCACTTTGGGACTGTGAACCTTCTTAATGGAACAAGAATTATCTCAAGTTAAACACAGTGGCCTTTCAAGATGTAAAATTTTCATTTTTTTCTAATTTCAAATTCCTCTGAAAAGCCCCAGAAATGGCACCAACAGAATTCAGGAAATGGAGCTTTTAGGAGCACCTAACTCAGAGGACTCACACACCTTTTGTTTGCAGAGGTGACAGACCACTTCTTATAATGTCCTTCAGTTGAATCAGCTAGAGGAGGGAGCACGGATGAAGAGCCCAAGGTAAGGCTGACCCAGTGTGGAGGTCTGCACTGCTGTATCCTCATGGGTGGCTTTGGGAATGCTACTTAACCTTTCTAAACCATAATGTCCTCATCTTTAATAGAGATAATATTATGGCATATATAGTATACTGGGCTTCCCTGGTGGCTCAGATGCATTCAGTGTATTACAGTATATATTACCCAGAGTTGATGCAATATCCAGGTTAAAATGAAATAAAGTGTGTAAAACGCTTGTGTTGAATGTTCAGTTGTGTCCGACTCTTTGCTGCCCCATGGACTGTAGCCTGCCAGGCTCCTCTGTCCATGGGATTCTCCAGGCAAGAATACTGGAGTGGGTAGACATCCCCTTCTTCACAGGATCTTCCCAACCCAAGAACTGAACCAGGGTCTCTTGCATTGCAGGCAGACTCTTTACCATCTGAGTCATCAGAGGAGCCCATAAAACTTTCAGCACATGTTATATATACGTCTTCTCACAGTTTTGTTAAAAATTGGGTGAAAATAACCCTCTTAGCACAATGCTTGACTAATGGTTATATGTTCAACTAACCATTCAAGCAATGTTAGTTAGCTGGATAGCATGTTAAAGAGACTTTCATTTTTATTTCAGTGTTTCTCCTCCAAGAACTGCCTTCTGGGTGTTTGCTTTCCAGAACAGGTATCCAGTAAGGGAATTATGCATGGGGAAGGGAGAGAGGGCATACCTCTGAGGGCAGTTTGGGAAATGAGGAAGGGTCTCTTGCAGACTGAGCAAGTCGTGGTGAGCAGTGAAGGATGCTGGCAGCCCCCAGGATGTGGCAGGACCTCGCACGTTCCTATAGCAGCCTCGAGTAATAGTGACCTGACAGCAGCTGAGGTTAAATTTCTCAGGAACCAGGTGGACGGAAATTCCAAGTTAGATTGAACGTGACTTAAAGAAAATTTTTAACTGTGACTTTTTTAATTTGTAATTTTGTGTACTAACATGGTGATAATGGTGATGATGGGACAGATAACGTGAAGCTATTGTCCATTTTCCAAAAAAGCCTCAAAAAATGTGAATTAGCATCAGAAAAGATTAGCTCTGTGAGAGAAGGAGGAGGAGGAAAGAACTTAAAGTATGTACAATAAAAGGAGGGGAGAAAAATAGCATGAATTAAGAGATTGCATCTTTAGGACTTTGCTTGTGTTAGTGTCTGGAAAACCATTTGTGTCAAGGTTTGTTTGTTATAAACAAACAAAAATCTTGAGCTCTAATTAAAAACGCTTCGTTATAAGACAGGCCCTGAAACTAGGTGCAGACACTCTCTTTACGTATTTGTGCTTGCATGTGTGTGTGTGTGTGTGTGTGTGTGTGTGTGTGTCTGGGCCCTAGGATTTCTCGCTCTGCTTTTCTCTTCACTCTCATTCTCCAGATTTTCCTGCAAACCTTCCATTTGTACACCAGTGTAGAAAATCCCAATGGACTGCCTCTGCATGACAGCCTTGGCCCCAAGCTGACATAGCCTTAAAGGTCCAACATTTTCTTCTCTCTGACCCAAGTTTTCAACTTCAAATTCCCAAGAAAGACAATCTGATTGGCTCCATTCAGCCAGTAGACTGTGTTCTGGGCCAGCTGTCCACCTTGGTCCAGTCAGCTGCGGCTAGGCAGAGGCAGGCCAAGCACTGTGCAGCGTGGCTGCAGAGGGCCAGTCTAGAGGTGGGGGCTGCGGGCTGAGCTGGGCAGGCATGTGTCCCAGTGTTTGTCACCTGCCTCTTTCGCCTTTCACCCTGTGAGCATCCACATCTCCAGATTTTCCTGCAAACCTTCCATTTGTACACCAGTGTAGAAAATCCCAATGGACTGCCTCTGCATGGCAGCCTTGGCCCCAAGCTGACATAGCCTTAAAGGTCCAACATTTTCTTCTCTCTGACCCAAGTTTTCAACTTCAAATTCCCAAGAAAGACAATCTGATTGGCTCCATTCAGCCAGTAGACTGTGTTCTGGGCCAGCTGTCCACCTTGGTCCAGTCAGCTGCGGCTAGGCAGAGGCAGGCCAAGCACTGTGCAGCGTGGCTGCAGAGGGCCAGTCTAGAGGTGGGGGCTGCGGGCTGAGCTGGGCAGGCATGTGTCCCAGTGTTTGTCACCTGCCTCTTTCGCCTTTCACCCTGTGAGCATCCACACATCTTTCAAGCCTTAGCCTCTGGCTTTGTGAACTAGCCTCCACACCCACTAGGGGAATCAGTTTCTCCCTCCTCAGATGCCTAGGAACAGGCTTTTATCACAATAACTGCACATCTCTTCACAATCTTTTATTTACACAGGTGGTTTTGGCTCATGTATCTCAAGCTCAAGACTCTTATCTCTAGTGCCAGGGCAAATAAATGCTGATTGGCTGGCTGAAGAAATGGCATGACCATCAGTTTTACATTTCAGAATATATTTTGGCTCTCTTTAGAGGCCTCTGGGGGCTATATCATCATAGCCCAGGAAGATCAAGAGGTTTATTTATGCCTCTTAGAGACGAAGGGAGAGTTTAACCCAGAATTTATGACCCTAGAGCTCTTAAGCCATTAATACCAGTCTTAGTTTGAGCTTCCCAGGTGGCTCAGTGGTTAAAGAATCCACCTGTAATGCAGGAGACACAGGCTCAGTCCTTGGCTTGGGAAGATCCCCTGGAAGAGAGCATGGCAACCCCCTGCAGTATTTTTGCCTGGATAATCCCAAGGACAGAGGAGCCTGGTGGGCTCAGTCCATGGTGTCACTAGGAGTCGGACACGACTGAAGCAACATAGCACTCGCACGGGTCTTATCTCCAGTACAGATGTTGTCACAACCTCTCCGTTGTTTAATCTGTGAGAGATTTATTTTAATAGCACTATTTGCCTTTCAAGGGGTTGTGGGAGAAATAATTAGTACTTATCCATTGTCTGGAAATGGCAGGTTATAAAATGTAGCAATCTAACTCAGTTTTCATTTTTAGATCTTTTATAGAACATGAAACTCTACTCTGCAATCATAGTAGAAAGGCAATTCTTTGTCTGTTTATGTAAAAGTTTATTTTGAGCCTTTGATTTTGCCATCTAAAGAGTCATACTCTTTTGCATCTCCTAGAGCGTAAGCAAATCTGCATGGGGATTTCTGGCAGCTCAGTGTCTCCATGCAAAACCACCTCTGACCTAGTCTCAGGCTATGTGCTTGTGGTAGGGGAGGGTGGGAGGTAGTCAGCGCCCTGACATCCAGTGTGGCCACGTGACCCAGGCCTGACCGAGGTGATCCTGCATCCCACTGGTCTAGATGAGAGCAGAGCGCCAAGCTGAAAGAATAGGAGCCAGGCTTGGGAATTTGCTGGAGCTTTCAGGAAAGTGCTGCTCTCCATTGGCTGTGGTTATTAAACCCAGAACAGCTAGTGGTCACCTCTGTCATCACCTAAAAAGAGCCTGTCTGAGACTTCATGGAGAGCAGAGTCAAGAGATGGGGGCTGTCAGGTACTGATGACAGTGAGGACCCATGGTTGATGCCTCCGCTGCCCCGGGGACTTCCCAGTTATAACCAATTCCTTCTTTTGCTGGAACTCATCTGACCTGGGTTTCTGCCATTTGCAACAAAAAATCCTGCATAGCATATTAAGCATAATAATTATAATAATTGAAAATAAATAGCATATTAAGCCAAACTCTTGATCTATTTGCTAAGCTTAAATTATATGGACTATATGAGCTAGGCAACAGCACCCATGCTCAAAGAATATATATTCCAAGCAGGAAGACTAAACATAAACATATTTTTGAAAGATTCTTTGTTTCATTCCTTCATATAAGAAACATTTGCTTAATGCATGGTCTGGGCCTTGCTCACTGCTGTAAGCTAGTGATATACAGATGAATGGGCTTCACAGGTCACTCAGTGGGTAAAGAATCTGCCTGCAATGCTGGAGATATAGGAGACGTGGGTTCGATCCCTGGCCCAGGAAGAGCCCCTGGAGGAGGGTATAGCAGCCCACTGCAGTATTCTTGCCTGGAGAATCCCATGGGCAGAGGAGCCTGGCAGGCTACAGTCCATAGAATCACAAAGAATCAGACACAGTTGAAGCAACTGAGCATGCACGCACACAGATGAACACAAAGGCAAGGCAGATGGGAGCTCTCTATGTTGTGGCTCTTTTCTGGCACCTGGACTTTGGATTCATGGCACTTATCACGATTTCAAATTGTTTATGTAGTTATCACACTAATGACTAACTCTCCCATCAGCTTGGGGTTTCATATGGAATAGGGCCTTGTCTGTCCTTCATTCACCACTGTGTCTTATGCCTGGCACAGTGGTCACCCTCCAGGAGCTCAGAGTCTGATGGCACAGCTAAATGGACAGCTGTAACCCAGGGAGATACACTCTCACCAGGGCAATGAGATGTACAAGGGTTGTAGATCCCAGACAGGAAGTCCAGCCACTTGTCTAGAGGAGGAATGGAGAACCTGGAAGTTTTTCTCAGAGGAAATAGCTCTTTGGATGAGGAGGAATAAGAACTCAGAGGAGGAATAGGACTTTTTTATTTTGTGGCTCTTAAACTGAGAAGGGTATTGTGTGGCACACTCTGCAGTCACACCCCCCATCCCTGCTGCCTGGTGGCCATAGCTGGACTTCTTCTAGACCCAAAAGTGAGTTGGTCTTCTTGGCATAGAACCTGGCCATTCTCCCCTGGACATAGTCCATGCGGTTGTGGGCAGCCTCTATGATGACCTTCTGTGATCTCCCATCTCCTGGGAACATGAGCGTGTTTGGGTTGGGCTTTCTGTCACTTGCATCTAAAATATTCGAGATGAAAATAAACATGTTGAGCATCCTTGTAGCCAAGCATCCCAAATGTTCAAGGTCGCTTATTCCAGATAAAGGACAAAAGAAAAACATCACCTTATGAAGCCTTACTCCGTGTCCCTCTTTTGATTATCAATCTGAGAAATGAACCCCAAACCTACTTTGAGATAGAGTTGGGGGAAGGATCTGAAACTTATTCTATCGAAACTTTGTTGAAGTTTTAACTTTTTTTCCTTATGTATAGCATGGAAGTCCTAATGTCAGGTCATCTAGATATCAACAGAGGCTTCCCAGCCCTTGAGATCTGAGAGCATTCCCAAGTCTCACCAAGATTTCTACAACTTTAAGCATCTTCTTCCACATTTCTACACCTTTATATGAACACCTACTGTTCTGTGAGTATGAAACACCTCTCTCCCTCTTTGCTGCCAAAGCCCCATTTACCCTTCAAGATCCATCTCACATGTCATCTTCTCAGTGAAGTCTTCCTTGATCGTGAAAACATGTTGTTTTTCCTCTGTTCCCAAGACAGTCTGAACACCCTCTCTGTGTACTTACTATATATTGTACATTTCTGTGTATGTCTCTGTATCTCCCACAAGACTGTGAGNCTCACCCTCCAGGAGCTCAGAGTCTGATGGCACAGCTAAACGGACAGCTGTAACCCAGGGAGATACACTCTCACCAGGGCAATGAGATATACAAGGGTTGTAGATCCCAGACAGGAATTCCAGCCACTTGTCTAGAGGAGGAATGGAGAACTTGGAAGTTTTTCTCAGAGGAAATAGCTCTTTGGATGAGGAGGAATAAAAACTCAAAGGAGGAATAGGACTTTTTTATTTTATGGCTCTTAAACTGAGAAGGGTATTGTGTGGCACACTCTGAAGTCACACCCCCTATCCCCACTGCCTGGTGGCCATAGCTGGACTTCTTCTAGACCCAAAAGTGAGTTGGTCTTCTTGGCATAGAACCTGGCCATTCTCCCCTGGACATAGTCCATGCAGTTGTGGGCAGCTTCTATGATGACCTTCTGTGATCTCCCATCTCCTGGGAACATGAGCGTGTTTGGGTTGGGCTTTCTGTCACTTGCATCTAAAATATTCAAGATGAAAATAAATAAACTGAGAAGGGTATTGTGTGGCACACTCTGAAGTCACACCCCCTATCCCCACTGCCTGGTGGCCATAGCTGGACTTCTTCTAGACCCAAAAGTGAGTTGGTCTTCTTGGCATAGAACCTGGCCATTCTCCCCTGGACATAGTCCATGCAGTTGTGGGCAGCTTCTATGATGACCTTCTGTGATCTCCCATCTCCTGGGAACATGAGCGTGTTTGGGTTGGGCTTTCTGTCACTTGCATCTAAAATATTCAAGATGAAAATAAATATGTTGAGCATCCTTGTAGCCAAGCATCCCAAATGTTCAAGGTCGCTTATTCCAGATAAAGGACAAAAGAAAAACATCACCTTATGAAGCCTTACTCCGTGTCCCTCTTTTGATTACCAATCTGGGAAATGAACCCCAAATCTACTTTGAGATAGAGTTGGGGGAAGGATCTGAAACTTATTCTATTGAAACTTTGTTGAAGTTTTAACTTTTTTTCCTTATGTATAGCATGTAAGTCCTAATGTCAGGTCATCTAGATATCAACAGAGGCTTCCCAGCCCTTGAGATCTGAGAGCATTCCCAAGTCTCACCAAGACTTCTATAACTTTAACCATCTTCTTCCACATTTCTACACCTTTATATGAACACCTACTGTTCTGTGAGTATGAAATGCCTCTCCCCTCTTTGCTGCCAAAACCCCATTTACCCGTCAAGATCCATCTCACATGTCATCTTCTCAGTGAAGTCTCCCTTGATCATGAAAACATGTTGTTTTTCCTCTGGTCCCAAGACAGTCTGAACACCCTCTCTGTGTACTTACTATATATTGTACATTTCTGTGTATGTCTCTGTGTCTCCCACAAGACTGTGAGCCCCCTGAGAATCCATGAATCTGCCCCTCCTTATATCCCCATTGTCAAGTCCTGGGATAAAGTAGCCGCACAATAAATACTTTAATTTTATTTTATTATTTTTTTTTATACTTTTAAATTATAATGGAAAAGCAGAGGAGCAGAGAAACTCTCCCACTGGGGCTTTTTTTTGTTTTTAAGGCAAGACTTCCAGGGTCATTAAAATAGGCTATTTATCTCTCAGACCCATGTTACCTCCTGGTGGTCATGACTCAGAGGCATTTTTAAGAAAAGTAGATAGCATTTGCCTCATCATCAGGGCTCCAGGAAAACCATGTAGGACAAATGAACAACAAAGTTGTATATATCTTAATAAACACACTCCTTTCTCAGGATGCAGGATCAGAGCTGAGCTGCATGTCTTTCTCTGGACGTCTTGAGTAAGTGGATTTTCCATTCCGTTCGTTCAGTTGCTCAGTCGTGTCCGACTCTTTGCGACCCCATGAATCGCAGCATACCAGGCCTCCCTGTCCATCACCAACTCCAGGAGTTCACTCAGACTCACGTCCATTGAGTCCATGATGCCATTCAGCCATATATTGTCACCCTGCTTATTTAACTTCTATGCAAAGTACATCATGAGAAACGCTGGACTGGAAGAAACACAAGCTGGAATCAAGATTGCCGGGAGAAATATCAATAACCTCAGATATGCAGATGACACCACCCTTATGGCAGAAAGTGAAGAGGAGCTAAACAGCCTCTTGTTGAAAGTAAAAGAGGAGAGTAAAAAAGTTGGCTTAAAGTTCAACATTCAGAAAACGAAGATCATGGCATCTGGTCCCATCACTTCATGGGAAATAGATGGGGAAACAGTAGAAACAGTGTCAGACTTTATTTTTGGGGGCTCCAAAATCACTGCAGATGGTGACTGTAGCCATGAAATTAAAAGACGCTTACTCCTTGGAAGAAAAGTTATGACCAACCTAGAAAGTATATTCAAAAGCAGAGACATTACTTTGCCAACTAAGGTCCGTCTAGTCAAGGCTATGGTTTTTCCTGTGGTCATGTATGGATGTGAGAGTTGGACTGTGAAGAAGGCTGAGCGCCGAAGAATTGATGCTTTTGAACTGTGGTGTTGGAGAAGACTCTTGAGAGTCCCTTGGACTGCAAGGAGATCCAACCAGTCCATTCTGAAGGAGATCAGCCCTGGGATTTCTTTGGAAGGAATGATGCTAAAACTGAAGCTCCAGTACTTTGGCCACCTCATGCGAAGGACTGACTCATTGGAAAAGACCCTGATGCTGGGAGGGATTGGGGGCAGGAGGAGAAGGGGACGACCGAGGATGAGATGGCTGAATGGTTTTTACTGCCATTTAATTCTGAGATAAATGTTTTGCATTCCAAAAGCATGTTGCAAGAAGCTCCACAATGAAATGATTAAAATTAAATGGCAAATCATTATACCTTCTCTTGTATTTTGCTAGATATTCAAAACACAGTCAATAGAAATCTAACTAGATTTAGAAAACTCTCTGTTTCATCATCACCTGCATTCATTTATTCACTCGTCCATTCATTCTTCTGAATCAGTGTCTAATATGTGACATTCAAGATACACTTTAGTCTTTGAAATAAAATCTTCTCCCATTGCTGAATGTCTTGAAACACCTCTTAGTGAGCAATTTTTCAAACAGCATTAGCAGAGAACAGTTCACATTTGAAAGTTTATTTTGATAAAATAGTCTCTATCACTACTCTTGCAGCCTATTTCTTTCTACCCAGGGCCATTAAAATGCCCAAATCTTCATTTCAGGTGTTAAGAGTCAAGAGTTGTAAAGTCTGGTGAGGCAATACTGAGAATTTAATAGGTTACAACCCACTTCACTAGCTTACTTCTCTGATTTTCATTCACTGTTCCCCTAATACCTCTATCACCAAATTCTGTCACAGGTCTCCACAGTGCTTGAAAACCATAATAACTTATTAGGTCCCATTCTTCTCCTCCTTAGCCTTCTTACTACTCTTGCAGCCTATTTCTTTCTATCCAGGGCCATTAAAATGCCCAAATCTTCATTTCAGGTGTTAGAGTCAAGAGTTGTAAAGTCTGGTGAGGCAATACTGAGAATTTAATAGGTTACAACCCACTTCACTAGCTTACTTCTCTGATTTCATTCACTGTTCCCCTAATACCTCTATCACCAAATTCTGTCACAGGTCTCCACAGTGCTTGAAAACCATAATAACTTATTAGGTCCCATTCTTCTCCTCCTTAGCCTTCTTTCAGAAGCCAAAGGGAACACCACATAAAGAACCCAGAAAGAGAGTCTGAGATCTGACCAGTCTAATTATGGCCACGGTTGTAACTTTTGTTACTGCTGCTAAGTATTGCTATTGACCACTGTCCTGTACAGGTTGCTGCTCAGGGTGTGATCTGCAGAGCAGCAGCAGCAGCCTTCCTGGTAGGGATGTTAGAAATGCAGAATCTCAGCCCCATCCCAGACCTGCTGAAAGTGCACTCTAAGATCTGCAAGGGATTCACGGGCCCATTCCAAGGTGAGCAGCAGCGTGTGTCCACTGCTGCATTAAGGCCTTGTTGGCCCAGATCAGCAGCGTTGCAGTGGCGTCCACAGGGATGACCTCCATAATTACAGTTCCCTTACCTCTTGTTCACAGGTTCAGCCCTCATTTCCACCGGGCAGTTAAGGCTGGTTACTGCTGCTGCTACTGCTACTGCTAAGTCGCTTCAGTCGTGTCCAGCTCTGTGCGACCCCATAGGCGGCAGCCCACCAGGCTCCCCCGTCCCTGGGATTCTCCAGGCAAGAACACTGGAGTGGGTTGCCATTTCCTTCTCCAATGCATGAAAGTGAGAAGTGAAAGGGAAGTCGCTCAGTCGTGTCTGACTCTTAGCGACCTCATGGACTGCAGCCCACCAGGCTCCTCCATCCATGGGATTTTTCAGGCAAGAGTACTGGAGTGGGGTAAGGCTGGTTAGGGCTTTCCAAATATAGCCACGAGTTGTGCTAGAAGTCCAGCTCTCAGGCCCTTTGAGTTGAACTTAAGTTACTCACCCATCTAGAAAGTCCCTTCCAGCCTAATGAGTTGTATCCTAGGCTCCTGAGGTGCTTTCCCACTTGTGGCGCTCCAATGACATGAAGCTACCAAAAGAAAGGGGATTTCAGATTGTTTCTTCCTAGGAGGCTCCTTGACCCCTATGCACATTTTTAATACTTCCACCCAATGACCAGCCAAAATGATTTTGAAAAAGAAAAACAAAGTTGGAGGATTTGCACTATCTGATTTTACACTTAATATAATACTACAAGGAACACAGTGATGTGATTATGGCATAGGATGGCTACATAGATCAATGAAACAGAAAAGGAAGTCCCAAAATGGACTAATACCTATACAGAAATTAATTTTTTGACACAAGTCCAAAAAGTATTCAGTGTGTGCAATTTGCAAGAACTTGCAGCTTATTATAAATGGGCTTATAATAAACCTGTTCTCCAAATATTGTGGAACTATGTTACATTCACAGATTGCTTCTTCTGATCATGGAGGTGCCCACAGAGAAGTGGGCAGCATTATACCCACTTCTGCAGTGCCATAAGCCCCTCCCCTTCTCTGAAGCATTTTCAGGTGTTTTAAAGGGCCAGCACTCTTGTTTCAATTTTTCTCTTTTTTTCCCCTCATTTGGAAGGCAGGCACTAAAAACTAGGAAATTAAAAAGCAGCTACATATATGGGGAAGTTAGAGAGTCACTGACTATTTCTAGGGAAAAGCAAAGATTCAGAGAAAAAAAAAACCTAAGAAGACCTTACCTATATATCTGCAGCTGAATCCCAGCATGGAGATGGTCTCCAACAGTCAGCAAGAAAAACAAAAACAAAAACCACCAAACCCTGGGGAAAGGGAAAATCAGATTCCCAGAGTTACCACATTACTAGATTCAAATGTTCTGTTTTCAACAACAATAGCAACAACAACAACAAATAAAATCACAAGGCATACAAAGAAATAGGAAAGCATGACCTATCCAAAGAAAAATACACCAACAGAAACTGTCCCCAAGGAAGACTAGATGGAAATCTCTAGATAAAGACTTTAGAACAACTGTCTCAAAGATGTCCAAACAACTGTAACATGTTACAAAGATGTAAAAGAAGACAGCGTCTGAACAAAATGAAAATATCCATAGATTGAAAACCTAAAAATAAACCAAAAAGAAATTCTGGAGCTAAAAAGTACAATACACAAAAGTTTAAAACTTTATCAGAGGCACTCAATGGCAGGACTGAGTCTGCAGAAAAAAAGGAATCAGTGAATTCGAAGATAGGATGATTGAAACTACCAAGTCTAAGGAATAGGAGAAAATGACTGAAGAAAAATAAAGAGAGCCCAGAGCCTATGGGGGATCATCAACCTGAGCAACAAATGTGTGGGAGAAGGCCCACACTGGGAAGAGAGAAGAGAAAATACCTGAAGAAGCAGGGGCAAAATGTTATCCGATTTGTAGAAACACACGATTATAAACATCCAGGTAGCTTAACAGACTTCATGTAGGATGGGTTCAGAGATATCCGCGCTGAGACATACTATAATCAAATGGTGGAAAGACAAATAGAGAATCTTAAAAGTAGCAAGAAAAGTGACTTGTCAGGTACAAGACATCATCAATCAGGTTACCAGGAATTTTCTTAGCAGAAACTTTGAAGTATATCAGAAGGCAGTAGCTGATGATTCAAAGTGCTAAAAAATTGTCAACCAAGACTTCTAATGGGAGTTCTGTAGGCTGAAATGAAAGGAGAGTAGCTCAACACTGTATAAACAAATAAATATCCCAGTAAAAGGAAATAAAGGGACAATTATAAAGGCTAGTAATAGTGTTATTATAACTTTCTATTGTAACTCCACATTTTGCTTTCTCTGTTATTTAAGAAATGAATACATTAAAAAATTTATGAATATATGTTTTTGGACACAGTGTACAAAGATGTCCGTCAAACTTGACAAAGGCTAAGTACGAAGCTATAAATGAGCAGAGTTTGTGTATGTTATTGAAGTTAATCTAGTATAAATTTAATTAGAATGATATAATTTCATGAAGTTAAATTAATCCCTGTGAAAACAACAAAAAATCCATTATACACAAAAGAAATGAGAAGTGAATTAAAACTTTTCACTGTAATAAATCAACTAAACACAAAGAAGATAGTAAGAGAGGAAATGAGGGACAAAAATGCTACCCCCCCCCTACACACACACCCCAAAATAGCAATAGCAAGTACCTCCCTATTGGTAATTACTTTAACTGTAAATTGATTAAACTCACCAGTCAAAAGACATAGATTGGCTGAATGTATTGAAAAAAAAAAAAAAGGATCTAACTCTATGTTTTCTATAATAAACTTGCCTTAGGTCTAAGGACACATCCAGCCAAGTTAAAGGTGAAAGGACAGAAAAAAAATTTCATGCAAACAGTAACTAAAACAGAGGAGAGGTACTAAATAGATGATAAGTCAAAAGACAGGTGACAAGGAAGGGCCTATGCTAATAAAATGTTCAATGGAGCAAGAAGATACAACAATTATGAAATCTTACACACATAATAACAGACTATCAAAATAAGTAAAGCAAAAATTGACAGAATTAAAGCCAGGAATAGTTTCTACTACAATAGTAGAGAAGTTAACTACTGTTCAGTGGGTACAGAATTTCAGTTTGCAAGCTAAAAGTAGTTCTGGAGATGGATGATGGTGATGGTTAACAACTATATAAATGTAATTATGTAACATATATACCTATATATATACATATAACTATATAACAACTATATAAATGTAATTAATGCCAGTGAAACACACACTTAAAAATGGTATGGATGGAAGCTCTTATGTTATATGTACTTTTCCACTTTTTTTTTAATTGATTTTTATTTTTTAGTTTGTTTTGCTTTACAATACTGTATTCATTTTGCTATACATTGACATGAATCAGCCACGAGTGTACATGAACTCCCAATCCTGACCCCCACCTCCCCCCTCCTGCCCCACACCTTCTCTCTGGATTATCCCCTTGCATCAGTCCCAAGCATCCTGCATCCTGAA
>SJXQ01005246.1:106696-142422 GCA_006408695.1 Aepyceros melampus
TTTTTCACAGAGCTAGAACAAATAATTTCACAATTTGTATGGAAACACAAAAAACCTCGAATAGCCAAAGCCATCTTGAGAAAGAAGAATGGAACTGGAGGAATCAACCTGCCTGACTTCAGGCTTTACTACAAAGCCACAGTCATCAAGACAGTATGGTACTGGCACAAAGACAGAAATATAGATCAATGGAACAAAATAGAAAGCCCAGAGATAAATCCACACACCTATGGACAGCTTATCTTCGACAAAGGAGGCAAGAATATACAGTGGATTAAAGACAATCTTTTTAACAAGTGGTGCTGGGAAAACTGGTCAACCACTTGTAAAAGAATGAAATTAGATCACTTTCTAACACCATACACAAAAATAAACTCAAAATGGATTAAAGATCTAAATGTAAGACAAGAAACTACTTTTCCACTTTTAAGAAATTGAAAATAAAAGGCTGGACAGGAGGTGCATGGGGGCAGATTATCAGAATGGCAAGGGGAAAATCCTAGGAAAATGAATGGTCAAGAACCACTTCTTGGATTATGTGCTAGAAGCTATAATTTCCTATGTCAGTGGGTAATCTCCAGACTTTAAGCATGAGAGGGATGGGACTGATCTTGACAAGGAAGAGAGTAGGACCTTTCCAGTCCTTCAGGAAAACTCCACCCAGACTTGCAATGAATTCTCCACAGGGCTTGTCCCCGCTCTGGATGCTCGCAGAGGCTGCAGTGAGACCTTGGGAAGAATGTAGACTTCCTCAGCAAATGACCAAGGAATTTTTTCTTCCCTGGAGGTAAAGCCTCTTGTGAATATCATCAGACAACCTCATGGCTTCAGAAAATATGATCTGAGCAACTGTCCACCCAAAGGGAATGCTGGTGTGTATGTGTGTGTGTGTATTCCCTCTTGCAAATTTTTCTTGCATGCCTTTTCTAGAATGCAGTTCAAATTTACAACAAACAAATAGTTTGGTGGCACTAGTGGTAAAGAACCTGCCTCTCAATGCAGGAGACATAAGAGACACAGGTTCAATCCTTGGATTGAGAAGATTCCCTGAAGGAGGAAATGGCAACCCACTCCAGTATTTGGCCTAGAGAATCCCACGGACAGAGGAGCCTGGCAGGCTACAGTTGACAGGGTTGCAAAGAGTCTGATATAACTGAAGCAACTTAGCATGAATGAAGCACATTGTTAAAATATCAAAAAAACTCCAAAATGCCAATGAAGTAAAACAATTCTTTAATAAGGCATTTCAAACATAACGTGTCAGAAACTAAACTTCTGATTTTTCTCCCCAGAAATACTATCAATTCAGTTCACTCAGTAGTGTTCGACTCTGCAACCCCATGGACTGCAACACACCACACTTCCCTGTCCATCACCAACTCCCAGAGCCTCCTCAAACTCATGTCCATTGCACTGGCGATGCCATTCAACCATCTCATCCACTGTCGTCCCCTTATCACACCTTCAATCTTTCCCAGCATCAGGGTCTTTTCCAATGAGTCAGTTCTTCCCATCAGGTGGCCAAAGTATTGGAGATTCAGCATCAGTCCTTCCAATGAATATTCAGGACTGATTTCCTTTAGGATGGACTGGTTGGTTCTCCTTGAAATCCAAGGGACTCTCAAGAGTCTTCTCCAACACCACAGTTCAAAAACATCAATTCTTCGACGCTCAGCTTTCTTTATAGTCCAACTGTCACAACCATACATGACTACTGGAAAAACCATAGCCTTGCCTAGACAGACCTTTGTTGGCAAAGTAATGTCTCTGCTTTTTAATATGCTGTCTAGGTTGATCATAAGTTTTCTTCCAAGGAGTAAGTGTCTTTTAATTTCATGGCTGCAGTCACCATCTGCAGTGATTTTGTAGCCCCCTAAAATAGTCTGTCACTGTTTCCATTGTTTCCCCATCTATTTGCCATGAAGTGATGGGACCAGATGCCATGATCTTAGTTTTCTGAATGTCTCACTTCAACAACAATTCCAAAACACCTTGGAGTCATTTCCTACTCCTCTTTTCCTCTGACACCCATCATATGAGCCCCTAGAAATCACCATCCATTTGTGGAACCTTCCAAACACGCAGAGAACCTGACCTATGTCCTTCACCTCCTCTGCTTCCTCAATGGTTCAAGCCACTCTTGTCTTTTCCTTGAAAAAATTTCTGCCCCTGCCCAGGTGGTTTCCTTAAATCCCCTTGAGTTCTCCTACAGCCCATTCTGCATGCAGCAGCCAAAGAGATTGTTTAAAAATATAAAGCAGATGAGTTATGATGCCAATTTCTTCTGTTCACAGGAAATAAAAACTAGAAATCACCATCCATTTGTGGAACCTTCCAAACACGCAGAGAACCTGACCTATGTCCTTCACCTCCTCTGCTTCCTCAATGGTTCAAGCCACTCTTGTCTTTTCCTTGAAAAAATTTCTGCCCCTGCCCAGGTGGTTTCCTTAAATCCCCTTGAGTTCTCCTACAGCCCATTCTGCATGCAGCAGCCAAAGAGATTGTTTAAAAATATAAAGCAGATGAGTTATGATGCCAATTTCTTCTGTTCACAGGAAATAAAATCCAAACACGATAAAGCATAAAAGGCTTACAGGATATGGCCCATAGCTACCTTTCCAAATTAATCTCATGCATGTCTCTCTGTTCTTACAGTCAGACATGCTAGCCTTCTTGCTCTTCTCCAAATATGCTATATTCGCCACCATCTCAGGTCTATGCCTCTCTATTGGGAAGGTTTTCTTCCAGGTCTTTCTTGGGCTCATTCACTATTCCTTCAAGTTCAAGTGCTACTCTTTCAAAGAGAGGTCTTTCCTGACCACCGTATTTAAAATAACATACCCTGTCCCCCATCATTGTTCCCTTACTCTGTTTCTTCATTGTACTTATCATTATTTGAAATTGTCTACTTGTCCATGTGCCTGTCTGTTTTCTTAACTAGACAGTAAAACCTCTAAGGGCAGAGATTCCAACTACCTTATCCATTCACGTATATCCTGTGTCTAGAACACTACTGCAAGCATGGTGAGAAAATACATAATTTTAAATGAATAAATGAATGCTTCATGTTCCTTCCTAATTTCCAGTTCTACTTTCAAGAGACAGCAACTTTTAATTATTAATATTTTAGCTATTTATTTTGATATTTGCCTCCATATTCCAGTCTTCTATGTCTTCAATAATTTGTTATAAACATTAGTTATTTATCACCTATTAAGCTAGATGAGGAGAAGGCAATGGCACCCCACTCCAGTACTCTTGCCTGGAAAATCCCATGGACGGAGGAGCCTGGTAGGTTGCAGTCCATGAGGTCGCTAAGAGTCGGACACAACTGAGCGACTTCACTTTCACTTTTCACTTTCATGCACTGGAGAAGGAAATGGCAACCCACTCCAGTATTCTTACCTGGGAAATCCTATGGACTGAAGGACGTGGCGGGCTACAGTCCATGGGATAGTCAGATGTAGCAACTGCACAACAACAAAACAACTTTATAAAGTATATTTTATCCTCATTTTATAGTGAAGTATACTGAGGTTTAAAAAGTTAAGTAACTTGCCCCAAGTCTCATGTATAGCAAGTAGCAGAGCTGAGATTTGACTTTCTAGCCCCAAAGTCTGATGCGCTACCTTCTGCTGAGGGCTTACCACACACCAGACTACTGTCCTGAACTCTTGTATTATTATCATGACACATCACCATTACCACATGCAGACGTTGTTGTAATGAATGCTGTTATCAAATATTGACTCTCACAATTAATAAAGAATTAGACTTTCTCAAATAACTACAGAGAGCATAACTTGGATCAGTAAGAAAAAGTCACAAGGAGATAGATATTACCTCAGAATAAGGAGAGAATGTCTAACCATCTGAGCCGTTCCAGGCTGAGCCACTTTGTAAGACAGTGAGCTTTCCATTCCTGGAGATACACAAGAAGAATCGTCCAGGTAAAGGTGATTGTAAAGTCAGCTTCTTTGTTTTATAAGCTGATGATCTAAGAAAGGGAAAGGAACCATCGTGTTGAACTCCTGCTATGGCCAGGGCGTCACATACAGGAACTCATTTAAAAATGTACATCATATTCATTTAACCAGTAAGGTAACTAAACTCAGAAAAATCAAATTGTTAACCCAAGGTCACACAAGTTCATGTGTAATTTTGAATCCAAATCTCTCTGACTTCAAATCCTATAAGGTGATTCATAATCCTTTCAACCTATCAGTGCCAAGATTTCCTTTGAGACTCCTCTTACCTTCACAGACTTCTTCAAAAGATCCTATCTACTCAATTAACTGCCTCTATGGAGCAACAGTGGCTAATCAAAGGCTTATGAGCCTGTCAATCAGAAGGAAAGTGCTGCTAGAACTCCATGCCAAAGCAAAGGCACATGCCACTTGCGATAACCTGTTCAGTCTCATAATTGATGTATGGTAATTTTAAAAACAGCTCATGAACTTTGTGACTATCTTCCAAGGTCCTTCCTGAATTAACAACCTAAAAGTTAAATTAATTTATACAACCTTATTGATGTTATCGTTTAGGGAGAAGCATTATTTTTGACTGAACATTTTTCGTTCCTGTTCAGTGAACTCTTTTTTCTCTGCCTCCTCTCTTCCTAATACAACTCAAATCTTGAACTTCACTCAAGATGCAATTAAAGCTTAAACTCTCCGTGACATTTTCTGCCTTGGGATTCTGGCAACACTTTCATTAGAACAACCAACCAGGGTTATCATTACCATCTTTCTAAATTCCATATATATGTGTTAGTATACTGTATTGGTGTTTTTCTTTCTGGCTTACTTCACTCTGTATAACAGAAANTGAGATGGCTGGATGGCATCACGGACTCAATGGACGTGAATCTGAGTGAACTCCGGGAGTTGGTGATGGACAGGGAAGCTTGGCGTGCTACAGTTCATGGGATCGCAAGGAGTCAGACACGACTGAGCGACTGAACTGAACTGAACTGAACTGATCCTTTACAACAAGTTTCCGAGGCAAATATTATTTTCATTTTACATATGAGGAAACTGAAGCCCCAAGAGCTTAATCACTCGCCCAAGGAGGCAAGTCAGTAGCAGATCCAGGATTTGAAGTCATATTTGATTGTTTCTAAGACAACATGCCTTTTCACTGTCATTTATGAATTAATTCTTGGTACTCTAGGCTTGCCAGTAGTCATGTATGAATGTGAGAGTTGGACTATAAAGAAAGATGAGCATTGAAGAATTGATGCTTTTGAACTGTGGTGTTGGAGAAGACTACTTGAGAATCCCTTGAACTGCAAGGAGATCCAATCAGCCCATCCTAATTTAGGATGAATTCAGGACTGATTTCCTGAATGTGCATTGGAGGGACTGATGCTGAATCTGAAACTCTGATACTTTGTCCACTTGATATGAAGAATTGACTCATTGGAAAAACCCTGATGCTGGGAAAGATCGAAGGCGGGAAGAGAAGGAGATGACAGAGGATGAGATGGTTGGATGGCATCACTGACATGATGGACATGAATTTGAGTAAGCTCTGGGAGTTGGTGATGGACAGGGAAGCCTGGCATGCTGCAGTTCATGGGGTCACAAAGAGTTGGACACAACCAAGTGACTGAACTGAACTGAACTGAACTGTAGGTTTGCAGTTTGTTATATAAAGATGACACTAAGTGAAACTCTGGGGAAATATGAGTTTTTATTGGTCACAGAATCCAGAGTCATGAGCAATGAAGCTCAGCAGTGACATAGTAAACTGCATTTCTCTTTTCTACCCTTTTGGGAAGTGGGGTTCTTGGTCGCGTTTTTCCTATTCTTGCATCACAGTTCCTGCTGGTCAGGAATCACCTTTCAGCACGTTCGGTCTTGGTTTGCCACTAAATGAGGCTCAAGGCTAGAGGCTAGATATGGGGACAATCTGAGTCTTTCTCCATCTTTATCTGTTTCCTCACTTCTTCCAGGGGGAAAGAAGGGCTCCCTTTGGACAGAAATAGGACCCTTTGCCTCCCTCCTCAAATGAAAGAAAAAACACTGCTTTATCTCCTAGGAAGGAAGAAAGTGAAGCATTACTCTTATCTGGCTTTTGTCTGGTACTTTTATCTGTTACAAGTAGTATACATATGGATACCACACATATCTCAGGATTCCTTATGATCTCTGGGGATTTTTATAAACATATATTTTGAAATCAGCTGGCCAGACTTTAAATTCCAGCTTTGTTCTTTACTAACTTACTATCTTATAAAATATAGGACATGATGCCTACATCACTGGGCTGTCACAAGAATTAGGCACGAAGTGCCAGCCTATGGTGGAGACATGGAGTGAATGGGCAGCCGAAGAGCCCACCTTGCCTTGACTGTGAGAGGGGTTAAGAGAAGATGTTAATAATGGGAGCAGAGCAGTGTTATAGGACTGTTTACAGGAAGTGGTATGCAAGGAAATTTGAAGGCTGGAAAAACACTGTTAGTGTGAGTTGCTCAGTTGTGTCTGACTCTGTGACCCCACGGACTGTAGCCTTTGAGGCTCCTCTGTTCATGGACTTCTCCAGGCAAGAGCACTGGAGTGGGTTGCCATTTCCTTCTCCAGGAGATCTTCCCAACCCATGGACAGAACCTGGGTCTCCTGCTTTGCAGGCAGATTCTTTGTAGTCTGAGCAACCAGGGAAGACTGTGAAGGTGTCAATTTTAGTCTTTGTGGTGTGAAGGGCAGAGAGGCAATTTAGGCTCATGGGAGAAACTAGAGACATCCCATTCCTTCTCTGGTTTACTCTGAGAATCTATTTTCTTACCTGTCTCCTGGACTATCACATCATAGACTCAGAGGACAGGTTCAGATGGCTCAAAGTGAAGGGAAGTGAAGTGAATTGAAGTCGCCAGTCGTGTCTGACTCTTAGCGACCCCATGGACTGCAGCCTACCAGGCTCCTCCATCCATGGGGTTTTCCAGGCAAGAGTACTGGAGTGGGGTGCCATTGCCTTCTCCATCAGATGGCTCAAACATCAGTCCTACCAGGCCTTGCCTGGAAGTCTTGGGAAAAGCCCTCCAATATGTCTGAGCTCAATTTACTCACCTGTACAGGTTGAAAACCCCTACCTTGGAACATAACGCTGTTCATAAAGCACAGTTTTATGTAGGCCTGAAAAGCAGCAGATACCCCACCCACAAAATGATTTTTCACTAGCCAGGAGCATGCTAGCAGCTACTGAAAGAACCATATGGACAAGTCAAAATGAATTAATTAAATTGAGTATAAATTGAATCCCTTCCAATTTGTCCTCATTTGAGCAATAGTCATAAATATTTTTGTAGAATCTCACATTTTTCAAAGTACTTGTTTCTAGTTCTCTGAACAAAAGCCCTTCAAAATACTTGAAGTCGGTTTGTTGGGATATTTAAAACTAATATTTAAACATTTTGGACACAGTGAGTAGTTCTCCAGAGGGATCTCAGCAGGGTCTATCCCTACTATTCACAATCATGAAGGTCTCCTACATTTCAGAACTACATGGTTTTAAGACCTTCTCATCTTTGCTCATGTAGTCCCTTCTGCTTAGAATTTCTTTCTCTTTTCTTCTTTTTCCATCTATTTCACACTCCCTTTCTTTCCCTTCAAGCCACAGTGAACAGAAATGAACAACAGACCCTAACTCCACCCCATGCTAGCTAAAGGCTCTTGTGCAGATTTCTGGGTCTTTTTAAATTTGATTTCCTCATTTGTAGAATGAGAGCAATAATAATAATAGTGCCTGCTTCCCATTAGTCTTGGTATTGCTATTATCTCATCATTTCAGACTCAACCAGAAGGTTTTACTGACTGTTTTCTTCTAGCAGCTTAAGTCCAGTGCGGTCTGCCCTTTTCAGTACTCTCATGACCCCCAGACTTGTCTCTGGTGTGAGTGAATTAGACCCTTTAATTCACCAATCCCACTTTCAGGAATCTAGTTTAGTGACCCACAATCTGCAATGAACTCAGCGCTTACACATAAAGATGTCCGCTGGAGCACTGTTTACTTTAATAATATTTGCAAATAAGCTAAATGCCCAGCGAAGGCCGTGGTCGCTGACAAGGCCAGTTACAGGTGTTGTGTTTTCATCATCCACCAAGACCCAGATCGTGTCTGAGTCCTCTTTAGCTCCAGTGACTCAAAAAGAGCCTCAAACAAAGTGACTACTCACTAGACATTTCCATTTGCATATTCAAGAAGAGTTATAACACCTATGGTGAAGCAGTAACTACCGCACTACATGCTTTCTGTTCATTATTGTATTTAATCTTCCCGATACTCCTTGTGGTAGGTGCTGTTTCTACTCCAATTTAAAATGGAGGAAACTGAAGCTTGAAAGGTGAAGTCAAACCTAATGACTAGGCAATTACTAACCACCAACACAGTAAATGCAAGTATGACGTTCTTGGATGAAATCTCTTAATGTTCAGTTCAGTTGCTACTCTGAAAGGTCAGAGTCTAGAACTATTATCAGTTCAGTTTTATAAATGTGACTCACTTATCTGAGTCACAGAACTGATGAATGGCTGATTTCTAATAAGAATCATGTCACCTGGTCTTTTGTCCATGACTCTCTCTACCCATACTCTTAGTCCCAACTGGAGGCAGATGGCTGCAACTCAGAAGCGGAAGAAGGACTGATCTTAGAAGAAAACATTGACCAAGAAGAATAGCAGCTGCTTGGGGAAAAATATCTTTGCAGAAGGTCTTTGTCAAAGAGAAGTCCATTTTCATAATTTGGTTCCATGGTATTGTCACAAAGAATGAGCAATTCAACACCACCCGAGACTCTGAGATCAGTTATCAGTGTGCTTAGTTCCTCAGTCGTGTCTGACTCTTTGCGACCCCATGGACTGTAGCCACCAGGCTCCTCTGTCCATGGGATTCTCCAGGCAAGAATACTGGAGTGGGTTTCATGCCCTCCTCCAGGGGATCTTCCCAACTTAGGTATCAAACTCAGGTCTCCCACATTGCAGGCAGATCCTTTACCATCTGAGCCACCAGGGAATCTGTTGTTACGCTTAACTCATTCCAAATCCTTCTTATGGCCTGTGAAACATGAAACATGACTAATACTCACAAAGAAAGCCTGCTCTTGCTCCACTTTTCTAGATATACCATCTTGATTGCTTAAATATTGCAATACTTTCTACCTCATTTCCCAATGATCATGACCTAGTTTTTCTGGATATAATTTCTAGAAATGTCTGCTTCATGATATAGGGAGGGTCTAAAATGTCTTCAGCGACTTCTATCAAAGAAAAACCAAGTTGAGAGTTAAAGTAAGCACAGCATCACTCCAGTAATAATAGTCATAGTAGAACAAGGTTAATAAGTAGTTTAAATTAGCTGAAAATCTATTTTTCCCAATTCCTCAAGAAATTGTTAGATTCTCCTCTTTACTTGGAGATGTGTAAATGTAGTGTACACTGGATCAGAATCTTTTAAACAGAGAATCTTAAATGGGTGTTGCCTCAAAGTCACCATTTAGCAGTGCTATTCAAGAAGGAAAATAAAGATGAAGTTGTCATGGAAACCTCTGTAACACCTGGCATAGCACCTTTGACTCATACAGCTGCATTTTAAAGAAACACCGACATAAACCAACGCTTTTATTCAATTCCCAGGGCCAGCTGTGACTTTCTGATGTACAGTGTCAGGACACTTACTGGTGTACATCAATCTTTTTGTAAGGAAGCAGCTAGAGAACAATACAGCCTCTCATAGACCAAATGCATTTTCATCCTACCCCAAATGTTCACTGTATTCCCAACTCGAGAAAATCTATTTCTTGTTCCACAACTGTTTCTGTTTCTGGCATAATATAGGAGAGATTTGTCCCCTAAGTTCAATCTTTGCAGCTTGCAAAGAGAGTTGGGAAACAGGTGACAAGTTTAAATATATGGGCAGTCAAGTTTGTAAGTGTGAGCCGCACAGACAAGACACGTCAGGAAGGACTGCCTACTGGAAATTTGGCTGTGACTCTTAACTTTGCCATTATCTGGTTACATATCTGTCTTCTCTGTCAGCATCTTCATCAACTACATTTATTAGCTATGAAAATACCTACATCACCAGGCGAGTGTGAGAATTTTATTAGATCATTGGAGGAGAAAAGTCTTTTTGTAAACTGCAGACAGGGTAGAGTGAACTGTCATTTTCTGGATGCCTATTATGTCTACACACACACAAGCAACTAAATATTTTTAAGTGTAAAGTACAAAGCGAACATGCATCTGTGATGAGGCTGTTCAGGTCAGCAGGATGAGGTCACACAGGACCTTGAATATCAAACTAAGAGTGTAGATTTTGTAATATAGGTAACTGAAACTGTGGTGTTGGAGAAGACTCTTGAGAGTCCCTTGGACTACAAGGAGATCCAACCAGTCCATCCTAAAGGAGATCAGCCCTGGGATTTCTTTGGAAGGAATGATGCTGAAGCTGAAACTCCAGTACTTTGGCCACCTCATGCAAAGAGTTGATTCATTGGGAAAGACTCTGATGCTGGGAGGGATTGGGGGCAGGAGGAGAAGGGGACAACAGAGGATGAGATGGCTGGATGGCATCACCGACTCAATGAACGTGAGTCTGAGTGAACTCCAGGAGTTGGTGATGGACAGGGAGGCCTGGCGTGCTGTGATTCATGGGGTCGCAAAGAGTCAGACACGACTGAGTGACTGAACTGAACTGAAAGCCTAAGGATAGATTTTGAGCAACAGAGCTACACAATTGAAACTGGGCGTTAGAAGAGTCTTTTGTGGATAATAAGGGTAGATAGAGACAGAAGGACTGGAGTGAGAACAGCACAGAAGTTATTACAATAATCAAGAAAGAGATGGGGAGGCCTGAAAAAGAATAGTGTAAGTAGAGATAGCATCTTCATAAGTAGAGATAGCATCTTCATTTATGCCTCTGTGAGCAAGATGGGATGATGTGGTCAGGATAATGGTCCACGAGATGAATTAATGTCTCTTAGTAGCTGTTATGGGTTGAATTGTGTCCTCTCAAAAGATGTATTGAAGTTCTAACCCCAGGAATGGGATTCCCAGGTGGCACTAGTGGTAAAGAACCCACCTGCCAATGCAGGAGACATAAGAAACATGGGTTTGATCCCTGGGCAGGGAAGATCCCTTGAAGGAGGCAACCCACTCCAGTATTATTGCCTGGAGAATCCCATGTACAGAGGAGCCTGGAAGGCTACAATCCATAGGGTTGCAAAGAGTCTGACACAACTGAAGTGTCTTAGCAACCCTAGGAATATATAGAGTATGAACCTATTTGAAAGTAGAGTCTTTGAAAATGTAATCAAGTTAAGAAGAGGTCATACTGAATTAAGATGCAACTTAATCCAATAACATGTCCTTACAAAAAGAGAAAAATTTGGACACAAAGACATTTGGGGAAAATGCCATGTGACGACAGGCAGAGATTGGAATGATGCATCTCTAGGCCAAGGAACACCAAGGATTACCAGCAAACACTAGAAGCTAGGGGGAAAAAAAAAAAAAGGTGGGAAGGATATTCCCCTAGAGACTTTAAAGAGAGCATGGCCCTGCCAGCACTTTGATTTTGGGCATCCAACCTCCAGAACTGTGAAATGATAGGTTTCTGTTGTTTTAAGCTGCCAAATATGTGGTACTTTGTTACAGCAGCCCTAGGAAGTTAATACAATTACACACAGAGAAAAAGAATTCAGCCAAAATTTTCTAGCATTTCAAATGATGTTGTAATCATTAAGAAATGCCCCCATGTAGTGGCTACTGGGACATACAGAGTACCAGGCGCCCTCTTCAGAACTAAGGTACTCCTTGTCCCCTTCTGGGATGGTGACTCCTGCGGGCTCAGAGATATGTCCTTCCCCGGGAACTGCCCTGAAATAAAGCAGCCTGCCCTGATATCTTGTCCTGCTCCCTGACTCAAACCATATCTAAATACTGGCTGATGTCAGGGTACAGAGACCACTCGTCTCATTTGGGGATATCTCTGCAAGGTCGTCCTTGCTTCTGAGATTCTCATGGGATTTATCCAAATCCTCTATTGTAATTGTATCACATTCCAACTTCCTTATGAGCCCAATTCAGTTTCCCTCGCTTCCTTGCAGATTTGCTCCTGAGAGCACTGCCCAGTATACAAACTTCTCTCTCAGAGTTTTCCTCCAGGGACCTCAGCCTAAAATATCCCACAATATTATTTTTAGCCCCACAAATAGAATGTTGATTTTTACCAGTCTCAGATTTGCATCTGAAAGACCTAGAGGGCATTTTTGAGCAATAAATATATTCAAGATATGTGAATTAAAGACAAATTTCCTCCACAAAAGTAAATTTCCATCCAATTTTTCTCACATGAAAATAAATCTGGTTCCATTTACCTTAAGAGAATATTAGGAAATACTTTCTACACTCCAGTTTAGAGCAAGGAATAATCCTGCAAGCCATCATTTTATCCCCTTGAACCACCAGCCTTAGGAAATATAATAATCAGTTACAGACCCATGGAGATATTATGACTTGGCCAATCCCAGGTAGTTGAAAGAATTCGAATTTATAATAATAACAAAAACCAGCTTAGTGAGAATGAAAAATAAGAAAAAGCTTATTAAATTTCCAAAAACAAATAGAATTTGAACCACACGAAAGGCAAGAGGAAGAAAAATATGAAGAAATGTATTAGCTCCATTCGTCTGGTCTGAGTCACCAAATCTCTTTAATAAGAAGAATTTGATTTTAGAGACAAGAGGCAAAAGATGAGACAAACGAAAGTTAGGACTTGGTGTTTTACTTTTAGGGAATTCAAGTGTCTTCACGCACGCTCAATCCGAATAAGTCATCACTTCTCCAGTCCTCTCTCAGTATCCACGAAGGACTGGCTCTGGGTCAGCATCCAGGATGCTCAAGTCCCTTATTGAAAATGAAATGGTGTAATACCATCAGCCCTCCACATCATCAGGTTCTGCATCTGCAGAGGCAGCCAACCATGAATTGGAAATTTCGTTGAATCTGGGCATGCATAATACAGATATGTGGGCCAAGTGCATAAGTGCAAAACTACAACTGCCTCAACTGTTTATCAAGGGGTTAATATGTCAGAGAGTATGCTAAACACTGGCACTGGTTTCACTCCTTTATTTCTCACAAAACACTACAATTTGGATTCTAGTAAGATGGCCTCCATTATGCAGAGCTGGCCAGTGAAGCAGAAGAAGGAAAAGTAACTTCCCAGAGGTCTGTCTTCTTACTTTTTGGGGATTGGAGCCTGGGGCAGCCCAGCTCCTGAGCTCCCCTTCAAGCCCACATTCTGCTCAGTCGGAGATCTCTCTCAAATCCTTCCTTTTATCCACACTATTTTTATCCTTTCTTCCCCGCCCCCCCCCTTTTAATCTACTTTGGAATTTGAGACCATCTGTGGAGAAACCCTTTCTTCCTGACTAAGTTGGGAACCAAGTAATTGAGAAAATAAGTTCAGAAGTCAGATGGCGATAAACGCATGAGCTTTGTTCCTGATAAAAGCTAGGCAGCGCTTAGACCTGGTTAAGAATGGATTGACTGCAATCTCCCCAATTTCAGTGACCCTCAAAACCGCAGGGCAAATGGTGAGAGTGTAGTCTTGGCAAGTTCACCAAAAAGCAGAGAGTCGATAAATAGTGTGCTTTTCCTGCAGACAAGCAGATCTGAACAGCAGAAAGACAGAAAAAGTCTCTACAGGGCAAAGGAATAAATGCTCCACTCCAGCCCACTTCCATGTAAACTCAGTTCTAAGTGTGTCTCACTTCCAAACCTTGGCTGTTTTCTTTTCCTTTGAGATCAAATCCAAACTCCCTAGTGCATATTTCCTCCCAATGGTGGTCATTAAAAGCTATTCACCAATGTTTACAGCTCAGCTTTGGGGACCACGGGAAGATTGTACTTTCCCACTGTCTTCAAGTTAGGTGTGGCCATGTGGCTGGTCTGAGCCAATAAAGTGTGAATGAAAGTAACATGTCACTTCTTGATTTGAGTCTATAAAATCCAGGTCATCATTTTCCTGTCCCCTTCCCACAGGTTAATGATGATGATCCAGGTAGCAGAGAGTTCATCAGGAAAACATAAAGAAGATCCCAGTTGATCCATGATGGATTATTGGCCCAGGTGATAAACAGTGAAGTCTGTTGTGTTAAGTCACTGAGATTTAGAAAGTGAAAGTGAAGTTCGCTCAGTAGTGTCTGACTCTTTGCGACTCCATGGACTATAGAGTCCATGGAACTCTCCAGGCCAGAATACTGGAGTGGGTAGCTTTTCCCTTCTCCAGGGGATCTTCCCAATCCAGGGATTGAACCCAGGTCTCCCACATTGCAGGTGGATTCTTTCCAGCTGAGCCACAAGGGAAGCCCAAGAATACTGGAGTGGGGAGCCTATTCCTTCTCCAGCAGATCTTCTCAACCCAGGAATCGAACCAGGGTCTCCTGCATTGCAGGCGGATTCTTTACCAACTGAACTATGAGGGAAGCCCAAATTTAGAAGCAGTTTTTTATTGCAGTATCCTAACCCATCCTGACTCTGCACTCCTGGATTCCCATTCTGTCTCCACGTGATATGATTTCTGTACCCACAATGTTACCATTCAGCTCCAGGCTTTTGCTCATGATGATCACTCTTGGCCTTTATTCACATACCCTCCAACATCCAGCCAACCCCCAATATCTCCTCCAAACCAAGATCAAATATCACCTCCGCTATAAAGGCTTCTATGTCTCCTGGAGACAGAAGTTAATGCACTCACTTTGAACTCAACTCAGAAGACATTTCATGATGACTGAGTTGGGGAGGGGATGAGGGGAGGTTCTATGGCCAGATGTGACTTATCTGCCATCTTTTGCTATGTTAAGGATTCTTAAACAGTGTAAAACCTATAGCCCTTTCTTTTTCATTATAAATTATGCCATTTCTCCCTGCAGAATAAGCAGACACATGTTAAAAAATGCTACCTATGCCCTGCCGGATGCCAAGTTTAGCTTTAACTGAAGGATGCACTTAGCCTTTTCCTCTAGACAATCAATATACATGCTAAGCATCTTGCTTCAGGATCTCCTGGAGGAGCTGGGGAGGCACAACAGAGCAGAGAAGAAGAGCCACATGGTGTGGCATATGGTGGCAGTGGCACTTTGCCAGAGATGGCAGAACTTACACTGGCCACGGGAATAACTTGGAGAATAAGTTACACTTGTACAGGGGACAGTGCAGGAGACAAAATGGGACTCAAGCATTGTGCCAAGACTGTGGTAGAATTGTGCAGATGGATGGCCCGTCTGCCCAGAGCAGTGGTTCTCAACCCTGACTACACATCAAACTTTCCTGGGGAGTTTTTTTAACATGCACCCTAGACAAGGTAGGTCAGAATCTCTGGGTGTGGGGCCCAGGTATCAGCACTTTTTGAAACTCTCTATTATGCAGTCATGTGCCACCAGGGCTGACAGCCACCACCCTTGAGCACAGCCTTTTCATGGTCTTCCCAGCAGACGCCAGAGGCTGATAGGACATGTGGCATGAGTTTCTCCTGCTTCAGTTCTCACACCCTTGGTGCTGCTAAGTCACTTCAGTCGTGGCCGACTCTGTGTGACCCCATAGACGCCAGCCCACCAGACTTCCCTGCCCCGGGATTCTCCAGGCAAGAACACTGGAGTGGGTTGCCATTTCCTTCTCCAATGCATGAAAGTGAAAAGTGAAAGTGAAGTTGCTCAGTCATGCCCGACTCTTAGCAAGCCCATGGACTGCAGCCTACCAGACTCCTCTGTCCATGGATTTCCAGGCAAGAGTACTGGAGTGGGGTGCCATTGCCTTCTCCTCTCACACCCTTAGCAACACTGATATTCTCTGAAATTGCAAGGGATGGGTTAGTATTTGCCAGGTGCCTGCTATTTTCAAGACCTTGGTGGTACACACCTTACATAATATTTTTTAATTTAGTCTTCACATCAACCCCATGGAATGGTAACCTCCTTTGAGAAATGAGAAAACGGAGGTTTCAAGAAGGGAAAGCTTGCTCATATAGCTAACCAGCAGCAGTCAGGATTCAGTTCAAGAGAGCCTTTTGCTCTGTGCCAGTGGTTTTCAGCCTACAGTGGTATCTGAGGTGCTGAAGAAGTCTGTACAAATATCATTTTTAAATGTACGCTTACAATGTTCAAAGCCATAACACAGAACACAGTGAAAGTGTTAGTCGTTCAGTCGTGTCTGACTCTTTACAAAGCCTGCCAGGCTCCTCTGTCTATGGAACTCTCCAGGCAAGAATACTGGAGTGGGTATCCATTCCCTTCTCCAGGGGATCTTCCCGACCCAGAGACTGAAGCCAGGTCTCCCGCATTGCAGGCGGACTCTACCGTCTGAGCCACCAGGGAGCCTGCACAGAGGAGCGCACAGCCAGTTGCCCCGGGCACCAGCCAGCAGCACCCTGAAGCCTGTAAGCGCTTTGCTGTGCGCGGCTGTTAACTCAGTGATGCTGACCTCCAACAAAGGATTCTTCTGCACTTCAGGGTTCATCATTGAACATCTGGAAAACGGGTTCACTGATTGTCATTATAATGATTAGAAGTGCTCTTTTTAAAAAAATCAGATTGACCATGTTTTTGTTGCTTATTGCTTAGTTACTAAGTGGCGTCCAACTCTTTTGCAACCCCATCCATGGACTGTAGCCCGCCAGATTCCTCTATCCATGGGATTTCCCAGGCAAAGATACTGAAATGGGTTGCCATTCCTTCTGCAGGGGATCTTCACATTTACACTTATGAAAAATTGTTCAAATGAGTATATTATGGAAAAATACATGTCAGCATCCTTGTATACATGCTGAATATACCTGCTGAGTGCAAACACTCATTAAGGTGTCAAACCAGCTGTGTGACACCAGGCAAAGACTTACATGGCACAACACATCCATGTACTTCTGGGGCAACTGTAGGGTTTGCAGCAAGTTTGGGGACTCTCCTCCAAATGTGATTAAGTTCTGTTGGACAGGTTGCCTCTGCATGTAAAGGGCCCACAATGAAGCTGAACTGTAAAGTTGCAGTCCAGTATGCAAAACCCAAGAAGTTGGCAGCACAAGGATGACTGTTATGCTAACAATTAAATCATGTCATAAAACACCTGTTAACGGGGATTCTATTAATACATTGACCCAAGAATCTGTGCACTAACTTTCTTCAAGTTGTGCAATTGCAGTTCAGAAATGGCTGAGCCTCCCAGGTGGCGCTAGTCGTAAAGAACACGCTTGCCAATGCAGGAGACATAAGAGACAACAGTTCGATCCCTGGGTCAGAAATATCCCCTGAAAGAGGAATGGCAACCCACTCCAGTACCTGCCTGGAGAATCCTATGAACAGAGGAGCCCGGAGAGCTACAGTCCATGGTGTCACACACAGTCGGACATGACTGAAGATACTTAGCACAATATGCAGTCAATGATTCTGTACCATGTTTTCACGCGGCTTAATTGGTTAAATTTGACAAGTACCCTGAGATTACTTGCTGAGCTGTTGAAAACATCTGCAGGTAGCAGTAACGGTGGTAGAATCAGCTGGGTCTCAGTTGGAGGCAGCAGCCCCAGGAGCCTGAGGTAGAGCTCAGAGCCAGTGGAGCTCTAGGTAGGCCCTGGTCCAGGCTATGCGGCTTCCTCCAGGCCCACCGATGCACCCTCAAGGCCGGCTGGGGCTCAACAGGGTACAGTGGGGGCTGGGTCCAGACTTTGAGGATAGTAGGAGGTTTATGTGTACATCTCTTTCACCTCTGAAGCAGATTTGAAGCTGTGGTTAGATATTTGGAGGACATTATCATGAATGATGAGTTCCAGTTGTGCAGAGAAATACCATGGACAAGTACTACCAGGAGCTTGAGAACAGGAGGACAATCAGCTCACATATATATCTACTTTAATGACTATAATTTTTTGCTAGAAAAGTATACTGAAGAAAAGCTGCTGGAACGGATCCCCTTATTCAACACAGCAGCCTTCATAGCAGCACAGAGCCCCACAGAGATGAAGGAGCTGAGGATACACTCAACATGCTGCTCCCATTGATAGCTGACCCTTGAACAGCATGGGTTTGAACTGCTATCACCACTTGTACGGGGATTTCCGTCTATAAATACATGCTATAAGACTACAGGATCTGCGGTTGGTTGGTTCCTCAGATGCAGAATGGAGGATATGGAAAGTCAACTGCAAAATCATAGGTGGGTTTTCAATCCCTAACATCCTTACTGTTCAAGAGTCAATTGTACAGATTTTATAGACCTGTTTCTGGACTACAGAGCAGCAGAAGGCCAAGGAGTAGGCTTTAGCAGCAGTTCAGTGGAGAGTTCCTTGTGCAAATCATCTTCATGCCAGCTTCCTAGAAAAATCTGTGGCACCAACTCCCACCTCCAGGCAATGGGACCATTCCAGACATCACTGGCCCAATAGACTGGGAGAGGATTCAGCCAATGGTGGCCGGAGAATACATCTTGGAGAGACAGACTCCGTGCTGCAGCTTTTCTTGAATATTAGTTATTGATGAGTCAAAAAGAAAATTACCTGACCCTGAAACACCTTGCATTCAGTATTCCTTCCAGAGCAGACATCTCTCTCAGCTGCTTCTGAGTCAGATTTCTGGGACGAACTGAGCATCCTTGGACAAGGATATTGAGCATCCTTCACCCAGCACACATGTTGGTGTGCTAAAAATATGGGCTGACCCACCATCATTGACGCCCCCTTCTTCCCAAATAACACAGCAGACTTGGCACAAACTTTCTATGTATTCTCAGCTCTTTACTTGGGTCAGAGGCTCAGCCTTTCAGTTCCAATGGCCCAGCTATTTGAGAACAGTTTGGGAGGTTTATACAGGATGTTACTCAAACAAGCTGTCCCTGTCTTGAGAGTTCTGAAGCTCCTATTATCACAGCTAGCCTTGGATATGGGAATAAACTGGATGAGATACCCTTTACTGAAAAGCACCATGTGACCATCACTTCATGTTACATTTGCAGGCCTCTTATCACTTTGTTTTCTGCTAGTCCTGATGGAGTCTGTTTCTGGAAGCCTCTTTTAAGCTTTATTTTTGAAAAAAAAATGTTATAGATGAACATTCAGGTTAATCTAATAGATCCCTTCTTGGAATTACCTTTATTATCCCCTTAAAGGTCAATGTATTATATACCGTGTGCTTTTTAGTTGTTAGTGCTGTGAAGGCAAAACTGCTTTCTACATTGGCTTCCTTATTCTACTGGGTGCCAATGAGTGTGCTATGCACTGCGACTAGACTAAAAAATATCCTTTCCTTAGCCCACGTTAGGTGTGTTCAGGTTTGTTTAACATCCTCTTCATATAATTCAGTTTGTTAGATTTTCTGTTGGGGTGGTGGGTGTGAGTTTGGTTTTTTAAAAGGATGACTGCAATTTCTTAGTCATTTCAAAATCTCTCTTACCAATCTGGTGTTCCAGTGGCCTGGCTCAGCATGACGAGGGGGTAGGGCAGCTTTACCAGTCATCTGCCTTGATTCGGTTTTAATACAAAGTTTGGTAGAAAGAGAAAACGTGTCTGTATCTCTAGAAAGAAGAAAAATACTTTTAAAGTCTGCCCTTTGTAGCTATTTCTATACATGGATAGAAACTTTCTCAGCACTGGTTGTTCGGTGTTCAGATTGACTGAACAATAAAACAAAATACAGGTCTACACAGGATGTTGAGGTTAATATGTAGTAACCACTCACAAGCCCAGTTCAGATTGTGAACTCACTGAAACTACCTTGCTGTCTTCACTGACTAACTTTAACACAAGGAATTATCATTTGAAACTGGAAAATAAATATGAACTAATAAAGTAAAGTGCTAGTTGTGTGTTTTCTACATACATGACCGTTTTTTCCTAATAAACTTCCGTTTTCTTGAGCGTGCTGAAAATTTTTAAATCACTATCCTATGTTAGGTTACCTTCCTAATTTAGTTAATGAGAATTGAAATTACCCTGTGGAAAGAAAAATAAATAATTTATTAATTAATTTATGAATTTGTGTGTGTTTAGACTCATGTATATTCATTCACATGCACATATGATGGCACACACTCATCAAATTAAAATGCTGCTTTGATATAACCACGCCCTTCACATGGGGTGTTGGTTAAGTGAAGAATATGATACAGAAGCAAAGTAAAGCAATGCTCTAAATTCTCCAAGCCAGGCTTCAACAGTACATGAACCGTGAACTTCCAGACATTCAAGCTGGATTTAGAAAAGGCAGAGGAACCAGAGATCAAATTGCCAACATCTGTTGGATCACTGAAAAAGCAAGAGAGTTCCAGAAAAACATCTACTTCTGTTTTATTGACTATGCCAAAGCCTTTGCCTGTGGATCAGAACAAACTGTAGAAAATTCTTAAAGAGATAGGAATACCAGAACACCTGACCTGCCTCTTGAGAAATATGTATGCAGGTCAGGAAACACGAGTTAGAACTGGACATGGAACAACAGACTGGTTCCAAGTCAGGAAAGGAGTACATCAAGGCTATACACTGTCACCCTGCTTATTTAACTTATATGCAGAGTACATCATGAGAAACACTGGGCTGGAATCAAGGTTGCTGGGAGAAATATCAATAACCTCAGATATGCAGATGACACCACACTTATGGCAGAAAGAGAAGAACTAAAGAGCCTCTTGGTGAAAGTGAAAGAGGAGAGTGAAAAAATTGGCTTAAAACTCAACATTCAGAAAACTAAGATCACGACATCTGGTCCTATCACTTCATGGGAAATAGATGGGGAAACAGTAGAAACAGTGACAGACTTTATCTTTTTGGGCTCCAAAATCACTGCAGATGGTGACTGTAGCCATGAAATTAAAAGACACTTGCTCTTTGGAAGAAAATTTATGACCAAATTAGACAGTATATTAAAAAGCAGAGCCATCACTTTGCCAACAAAAGTCTATCTAGTCAAAGCTATAGTTTTTCTAGTAGTATAGATGTGAGAGTTGGACTGTAAAGAAAGCTGAGTGCCAAAGAATTGATGCTTTTGAACTGTGGTGTTGGAGAAGACTCTTGAGAGTCCCTTGGACTGAAGGGAGATCCAACTGGTCCATCCTAAAGAAAATCAGTCCTGCATATTCAGAAAGAACTGATGCTGAAGCTGAAACCCCAATATTTGGCCACCTGATGTGAAGAACTGACTCATCTGAAAAGACCCTGATGCTGGGAAAGATTGAAGGCAGGACATAAGGGATGGCAGAGGATGAGATGGTTGGATGGCATCACCGACCCAATGGACTTGAGTTTGAGTAAACTCTGAGAGTTGGTGATGGACAGGGAAGCCTGGCGTGCTGCAGTCCATGGGGTCGCAAAGAGTTGGACACAACTGAGCGACTGAACTGAACTGAACTGATGATACAGAAGAACTCATGGTACTGCCAAAGCTCGAGTTCTGACCTCTTTCCTTTGCCTGATTCTGACATCCTCTGAGCCACTTCAGCAACTCTGACCCTTGTCTCACTCTTATCCACCCAATCACTTTCTTGTATGGAGCTAATATATTAATTGTATAGGAATGACAGTGTCAGTAAGATTCTTGATTCCTTAGAGTTCTTCATAGACTCCATCTGCTTTGAAGCAGTGTTTGTCGTGCACGCTCTTTGTACTGTTCCGCCCCTGTCTGTTCCTGCATGGACTTGTACAGCTCCCTGCGTGCAATGCTCTTCCACACCATCTCATCCTGCAAACGCAATTGCCAAAGCCATGCTGAGAATAAGGTTTATCCTATGCGGCCAGGCCACTTTTGACCCAAACTAATAGCTTAGTGATGGGGCATTTGAAACTCTGGTCCTGCCACTTACTAACTGTGTATCCTTAGGCAAATCATTTCCCATATCTAAGCCCAACCCTAAAATGGAGAGAATTCCTGCTTTGTAAGGTTGTTGTGAATACTGAATGGATTATGGAGGCAATGTGCTAGACTATAGAAATGTTTGATAAATGTGTTGGTTTCATAATGTGTTCAATTTTCAGAGAAAAATAAAGCTAGCTATTTTTCTTTCAAACATTATCAAAGCAGTTGGGATATTTTGCATCCTCTTTAAAGTTTTTACTTTCTATCTTAAGAGGCAAGTAAAAACACTCCATGATTACTTACTTACTAAAACTTTTAAATTTCTTTCTTGACAGGTAACATTATCTAAAGTCTACCATTCTGGATGCAATGTTTAGAGTATCTGGTACTTTTTTCCAGCTAACAGAGTAAATCTGAGGTTGTTTCGAGCCTTTATCATCCATTCCCCTCATTACACTTTTTAATAATGCCTTTAAAATAAAATTTTGTTCTTCCTTTCTTTTTTATGTTCTTACCTTCCAGCTTGAACACATCCTTCAGCAAGCTTCTAGTCCCATCTCAGGCCCAGAGATGGAAATGAAAGTGGGAAAAGATGGAATTTAGAGTCAGAGATAGGCTTTCTCGTGTGATACATTTGCTGCATCACATGAGTAAACAAGCACCTGGCTCTCTGCTGTACAAAGCGAGTCAACATGCCCGCCGCCCCAAGGGCAGCTGTGAGGAAATGATGACAGTCGGGGGAAGAAATGGAGCCTGGAAATTGTGATGTGTTCTTCTGTACTTTCCTGGGAGGCCAGAGTAGCAGGCAGAGAAAAAGAGGGTTTTACTCAAAAGCATAATGCCAGAAACGCAGGGCCTGCCTGCCTTTGGTGCTTATGGGAGGACATTTAAGGATGGAGCTTTAGCTTTGCTCCAGAGGCAGAGCCCACACTCAAGTTACACTCCAACAGTCTCCATGCCACAAGTAGGGAATTCGTTTACATCGAAACAAGTTAGGATGGTGACCAGCGGCTGCCACCGCTGGTGGCAAGACAAGATATTTATTCACACGTTTTCTGAGCCTCTGCTTTGGGCCAAGCCCTTGAGTTGGCATGGAGTTACCAAGATGAAAGACCCAGGCACTCAGTAACCTCATCCTCCACATATTTGCAGAGCACTTCCATGTGCCGGGGGCCCTTCCATGTGCCAAGGACACAGTGGAAAATCAGGAAAGGGGTCCCTGCTCTCATGAAACTTACATTTTCAGAGAGGAGAAATGCACAGTGAAAGGGAGACATATTTTAAAGGCAACTTTAGAAAGTGAAAATGGCTATGAAGAAAATCAAATGGTGTAATAAGACATAAAAGGACAGGGAGCAATTTAGATGGGATGGTTGGGGATGGGCTCCTTCAGGAAGTGACATTTGAGAGATGAGGATGAGTATGAACATGAGTTAGTGATACTCTCAAGAGTTTGGCTAGAGGATTGGATATGGGGAAGTAATCTACCCTTTAAAATTGGGAGCAATTTAGATGGGATGGTTGGGGATGGGCTCCTTCAGGAAGTGACATTTGAGAGATGAGGATGAGTATGAACATGAGTTAGTGATACTCTCAAGAGTTTGGCTAGAGGATTGGATATGGGGAAGTAATCTACCCTTTAAAATCATCTACTGTGTGCCAGGGACTGTGCTGTGCTAGCAAATTTCCACTGATCTTTATGAGCTACCATGGCAGCCACTATGCAGACTTTGGTCACCAGTACTAAAGGCAATATAGACATCATAGATGAGGGTTTGATCCCTGGGTCAGGAAGGCCCCTTCAAAGGGGGACATGGCAACCCACTCCAGTATTGCCTGGAGAATCCCATGGACAGAGAAGCCTGGTGGCCTACACTCCAGAAGTTACAGAGTCAGACACGACTGAAGCTACGTAGCACACGCACACACTGAGGGTAATATATGGCAGGAGCACTCTAATTAGAATGAATGCAAACATGGATGACTGCGTTAGAACTTATTAATTTTGTTTTTTAAATAAGGAAATGGAGGCTCTGAGAATTTAAGTTTCCCAAGGCCACATGGCTACTAGGCCTGCCTGCCTTTGGTGTTTATGGGAGGACGTTTGAGGATGGAGCTTTAGCTTTGCTCCAGAGGCAGAGCCCACGCTCAAATCACACTCCAACAGTCTCCATGCCACAAGTAGGGAATCAGTTTACACCGAAACAAGTTAGGATGGTGACCAGCAGCTGCCACAAGACAAGGTTTTTATTCACACATTTTCTGAGCCTCTGCTTTGGGCCAAGCCCTTGGGCTGGCATGGAGCTACCAAGAGGAAATACCCAGGCACTCAGTAACCTCATCTTCCACACATTTGCGGAGCACTTCCATGTGCCAGGGGCCCTTCCAGATGCTGAGGACACAGTGGAAAATCAGGAAAGGGGTCCCTGCTCTCATGGAACTTACATTTTCAGAGAGGAGAAATACACAGTGAAAGGGAGACATATTTTAAAGGCAACTTTAGAAAGTAAAAATGGCTATGAAGAAAATCAAATGGGGTAATAAGACATAAAAGGATGGGGAGCAATTTAGATGGGATGGTTGGGGATGGGTTCCTTCAGGAGGTGACATTTGAGAGATGAGGATGAGTATGAACATGAGTTAGTGATACTCTCAAGAGTTTGGCTAGAGGATTGGATATGGGGAAGTAATCTACCCTTGAAAATCACCTACTGTGTGCCAGGGACTGTGCTGTGCTAGCAAATTTCCACTAATCTTTATGAGTTACCATGGCAGCCACTATGCAGACTTTGGTCACCAGTACTAAAGGCAATATAGACATCATAGATGAGGGTTTGATCCCTGGGTCAGGAAGGCCCCTTCAAAGGGGGACATGGCAACCCACTCCAGTATTGCCTGGAGAATCCCATGGACAGAGAAGCCTGGTGGCCTACACTCCAGAAGTTACAGAGTCAGACACGACTGAAGCTACTTAGCACACGCACACACTGAGGGTAATATATGGCAGGAGCACTCTAATTAGAATGAATGCAAACATGGATGACTGCGTTAGAACTTATTAATTTTGTTTTTTAAATAAGGAAATGGAGGCTCTGAGAATTTAAGTTTCCCAAGGCCACATGGCTACAAGCAGTAGAACTAGAATAGGTAATCAAGGCTTCCTCTCTAAAATGTCTGATTTTTAAAATTTTAGTTTATAAAATGAGAATTCAATTACAAATAACTTTGTTTCAGACTATTTATAAAAAAACAAAGTAAGCCCAGCAAGAGTATAATTTTTTTGTACCGAACTACTCTTTTTAGTTTGATATCAAAGTCATTTCAGGCTCACTAAATATGCTGATTTGCCTTTCCCATACTGCTACACTCTAGAGGTTACTGTACCAAATAGGAATTACCTTTTAGTTGAATATCTGGTCTGTCTTACCTTCCAGGCAGTTGCTCNGTGACATTTGAGAGATGAGGATGAGTATGAACATGAGTTAGTGATACTCTCAAGAGTTTGGCTAGAGGATTGGATATGGGGAAGTAATCTACCCTTGAAAATCACCTACTGTGTGCCAGGGACTGTGCTGTGCTAGCAAATTTCCACTAATCTTTATGAGTTACCATGGCAGCCACTATGCAGACTTTGGTCACCAGTACTAAAGGCAATATAGACATCATAGATGAGGGTTTGATCCCTGGGTCAGGAAGGCCCCTTCAAAGGGGGACATGGCAACCCACTCCAGTATTGCCTGGAGAATCCCATGGACAGAGAAGCCTGGTGGCCTACACTCCAGAAGTTACAGAGTCAGACACGACTGAAGCTACTTAGCACACGCACACACTGAGGGTAATATATGGCAGGAGCACTCTAATTAGAATGAATGCAAACATGGATGACTGCGTTAGAACTTATTAATTTTGTTTTTTAAATAAGGAAATGGAGGCTCTGAGAATTTAAGTTTCCCAAGGCCACATGGCTACAAGCAGTAGAACTAGAATAGGTAATCAAGGCTTCCTCTCTAAAATGTCTGATTTTTAAAATTTTAGTTTATAAAATGAGGATTCAATTACAAATAACTTTGTTTCAGACTATTTATAAAAAAAAACAAAGTAAGCCCAGCAAGAGTATAATTTTTTTGTACCGAACTACTCTTTTTAGTTTGATATCAAAGTCATTTCAGGCTCACTAAATATGCTGATTTGCCTTTCCCATACTGCTACACTCTAGAGGTTACTGTACCAAATAGGAATTACCTTTTAGTTGAATATCTGGTCTGTCTTACCTTCCAGGCAGTTGCTCATTAAGGAGCAAGGGTAATTTTAACTATTACTAATGTTACTGTATGAGCATGTGGCCCCTCTGTGTCAATGCTGTGCTTTTAGTCGAGCACACACAAGTGAAAAATCAAGTTCCTTCTTTCTGAATCTATTTTTAAAACAGTGACCCATTTAATCAACTAATACTTAACCAATTGTCTATTAAAAGTTAGGCACTCTTCTAGGCACCATGGGTACAGCAATAAACACACAGGGAAAAAAAGAATCCTTGTCCTCATAGAACTTATATTCTAATGAAGAGAGAACAGAAAAGTAAGTAATACAGGCTGTTACACACCAAAATAAGGCAGAGAAAGGAGATAAGAAATATGGGGCAGGGGGGAGAGATACACTTTTACATAGGTAAGTCAGAAAGGGCCTCTCTAAAATGTTGACGTGTAGGGAAAGATTTGAAAGAAGGAAGTACTGCAGAGAGGGAAGAAAGGCTTGTGCAAAGCTTAGAAGTGGGAAAGGCATATGAAAAGCCTAGAGGTGTGTCACATGGGAGGAAGAACAAGGAAGTCATCATAGCTGGAGAAAGCTCAACAACAGAGTAAAAGAATCAGATGGGGTCAGAGAAGCAACGGAGACCAGAGTCAATGGAGACCAGATTTTGTACTTGAACGATTTTGTACTTGAACCAGATTTTGTACTTGAGCTAGAAAGCAATGAGGGGTTGTTCAGTAGAGGCATGACAATATTTGATATGCTTAGTGGGACTACTCTGGCTTCTGTGTTGAACAGAGAATGAGAATAATCTTCAAGAGGTCAGGGAAGAGGCTATTGCTGCTCACCAGGTAATGACAGTTACGGCTTGGACCATGACAACCAAGTGCAAAGGAATGGAACTGGCAGGATTCCAGCCATATTTGAAGATTAAGAAATAGGCTTTGCTGATACATCCAAAGTAGAATACATATTGGAGACAAAAAGACTCCAATATTTTTAACTCAAGCAACTGAAAAAATAAAACTGTCAATAATTTAGATACAAATTCATTTCAGTTAATTGACTAAGAATTCCATAAGTTAGCCAGTCAAATGGAGATAGCCAGTATGCAAATGGATATTGGAGGTTGGAGCTTAGGAAAGAGGCCTAAGCTAGAGATGGAAAGTTAAGCTTCATTATCTCCAGATGGTGTATAAAGCCATGACATGAAATAATACAACCAAAAAACGATAAACAGCATGGGGGGGGGTATACCCAAGGAGTGAACCCTGGAGGACTCCTCATTAAGAAGCAGGATGTATAAAGTGTAACAAGTGAAGAGGATCAAGGAAGAGTGGCCAGCAAGAAAGGAGAAAATCAATACACTTTGCTCTATTGGAAGCAATGAACACAGTATATCAAAGCAGAGGAAGTGATCACCTGTGTCAAATGCTGCTGCTAGATCAAGAAAATCTGTAGATCTTGACCAAGAGACTGGAAGACTGAGAATTAGCACTGGATTTAGCAATGAAGAGACCATTAGTGATAGAATCAAGAGAAGTTTTATTATAATTATGGGAGCAAAAATCTGATTAAAGTACCTTCAAGATATAATGGGTGTAATTAGCCCTCTATGGCTGCCATCACAAAATAACACATATGGGTGACTTAAATAATAGAAGCTTATTTTCTCACCATTTTAGAGATTGTAAGTCCGAGATCAAGGTTTCTGAAGGTCTGATTTCTCCAGTGGCCGCTATGACTTTTAGATGGCTACCTTCTGCTGTGTCTTCGCCATTCCTTTGCATGCATACACTACCGGCGTCTCCTCTTCTGCTAATAAGGACACCAGTCTTATCATATTAGAGCCTCCCATGGTATAACTTTATTTAACCTTATAATCATTCTAGAGGCCCCATCTCCAAATACAGTCACATTGGAAGTTAGGGTCTCAACATACGAATGGGATGGGGATGGGGAGAAGAGGGAGACAAAATTCAGTCCATTGCAATGGAAGAGAAGCCACCTCCTCTTGTGGTGGCTGGAAGGGATGCATGATTCAGACAAGGATGAAGTTGGACAAGATAGTCAAAACAAGCATTTGGGGGCACTGTAAATTGGCTAAGGGCAGATAACAAGTCGAAACTATCTGTTGTTGCAAAATTGCCAAGAGTTTCAGGAAAAAACAACAGGAATCTATTCTCAACCTTCTTACATGAAACTATACCTACCCTCCACCTACCAGCTAAGAGAGTAAAAGAGTGGTTTTACCAACATGGAGTTGGCCTCGAAACTCAACAGTTCTGCCACCAAAAGGAAGACTTCATTTAGGGTAGAGTGAATAAAAAGCCCTCTGTTCTTGCCAAGTAAAAACGGTAAAATTGGCCGGGAATGAAGAGAGAACACCTTTAGCTTTGCTATCCCAGGTTGTGCTTTCAGTGGGGTGAGTGCAGGACCAGCCTGAAATTCTGGAATCAAGGAAGTTATAGGAGGGTTCAGACAGGCTTTATACATTACTGGCTGATGGGAATACTACACATATGTTCAAGAGAAACCAAAAGAGCACAGAAGAAGGTGAAAAACAGGATGAACCTGAGAATTACCTATAACTTTTGAGTGCATTCCCCAACCCACACACATATCAATTAGCATATACGAGGGGCTTTAGGATTTTAGGGCATTGGAACACCCAAATCATTGGCCACTCAGTTATGCAGACACAGAGCTTCCCCTGCAAAGCAAGGCCAATAAACAAAAATAAGAACAGAAAGTTGAGGAGAGCTATCATTGCAGAAGAGATGGATTCCACAGCTTAGGTCCAAGAAAGTTACTTTTAAAAATTAAAAAAAAATCCAGTTATATAATATTTTATCTAAAATGCTTAGTTTCAACCAAATACTGCGATGTGCAAATAATAGCAAAATATAATCCCTGTTTGGGGGAAAATGTAGTAAGTGGAAACTTACTTTAGATGTATTTACCATATAAAGATATCTCAAAAGCTACTATTAAACTGTTCAAACATTTGATGAAACTACATTCAAAAAACTTAATGGGAAATATGATGACAATGGCTTAACAAATAAAAACTACCAAAAAAGGTACAATAATAAAGAATGATTATATTTGCTCAAAAATTAGATGTGAGATGGAAAAACAAAGAATCTGTAAATTTAAAGAAAGAATACAATCTGAAGAAGAAAAAAAAAGGTTAAAGAAAAGTGACCATCATCTCAGATGTTTGTGAAAAAAAGAAATGATGTATCAAAATCCCAGAAAAGAAAAATGAGAATGAAATAGAAAAAAATTGAAGAAGTAATTCCCCAAATATCCCAAAGTTGATGAAAAATGTTAATTTGTATATCTAAGAATCTCAATGAGCTTCAGGAAGCATAAATACAGACGACCACACTGCTGACAGCTAAAGGCAACGAGAAATTCTTGGCAGCGGAAAACAACTGAATGACAATATGATTAATGGCTGATTTTCATCAAAACAAAATGAAGAACAAAAGGATCCTTAATACCATAGAAACAAAATTAAAAGCTGAACAGAGGCATCGATATTTCTATAACTTGTGAACTTTCCAAATGAAAGGGAAATAAAGACATTATCCTCAAAAAAAGCGATTGTTGCTAGGAGACCTATCCTTTAAAAATACTAAACGAAGTTCCATGGGCTGAAAGAAAATAACCTGAGATGATAACTTAGATGCACAGGAAGAAACAAAGAACACTAGAAATTATAAATATGAGAATAAATATAAAAATACTGTGTATAGACTTTCCTTCTATAATTTCCTTAAAATGTAACCCTACTTAAAGGATTAATTACAGCACTTTATTGTTAAACTTGTAGATCATTTCATTAATAAACATGAAAATAATCATACAAAAAGAGAAGAGAAAACGGAGCTCTTTTGGAGCAAACTTGCTATTGGAATTGTCAGCATTAGACAGATGTAGATTTCAATAAATTAGAGATGCATATGGTAATCAAAAATAACCTGAGATGATAACTTAGATGCACAGGAAGAAACAAAGAACACTAGAAATTATAAATATGAGAATAAATATAAAAATACTGTGTATAGACTTTCCTTCTATAATTTCCTTAAAATGTAACCCTACTTAAAGGATTAATTACAGCACTTTATTGTTAAACTTGTAGATCATTTCATTAATAAACATGAAAATAATCATACAAAAAGAGAAGAGAAAACGGAGCTCTTTTGGAGCAAACTTGCTATTGGAATTGTCAGCATTAGACAGATGTAGATTTCAATAAATTAGAGATGCATATGGTAATCCCTCTAGTAACCCCTTAAAAATAACTCCAAAATACAGCTTAAACATCAAGAGAGGAATTAAAATGAAATGCATACACAAATTTCTGTTTAGCACAAAGGAAAAGAGTACAGAAGAAACAAGGAACAACAACAACAAAAAAGCATGAGGTAGAAAAACAAATGCAAAATTACAGATGAAAATACATCAGTCATTATTTTCAATTGACTAAAAATTCCAAACAAAGACAGAGATTGCCAGACTAAATAAAATATGAGATCCAACTATATGCTGCCTGTATCTACTAGATGCAAAAGTTGAAAGCTTAGGCTGAAAGTAAAACAGTATGGAAATATTTCTTATGTAAGAAGTATCCTTGATAAACACTTCTCAGGTGGCTCATGGTAAAGAATCTGCCTGCAGTGCAGGAGATGCAAGTTGAATCCCCGGATCAGGAAGATCCCTTGGAGAGGGAAATGGAAACCCATTCCAGTATGCTTGCCTGGGAAATTCCATGGACAGAGGAGACTGGCAAGTTACAGTCCATGGGGTCTCAAAGAGTCAGACATGACTCAGCAACTAAACAACAAAAATAATAATCCTTAATAAAGTGTCAGCAAGATGGCACACTAGGAAGCTTCAGGTTCTTATTCCCCATGAAGACATCAAATTAGTAATAATTCACAGACCAAAATAACTGTGTGAGAACTCTAGAAACAATTTAAGAATCCAAAGAAGTTAAGAGAATCCCTAATCAAGAAAAACAGTAGGAAAATCTTCACTCAAAACAGTAGGAAATTTTATTGCATTTTTCTTTCTCATGCCTCTCCTCGTACCCAGTGGTAGCCCACTCCAGTACTCTTGCCTGGAAAATCCCATGGATGGAGGAGCCTGGTGGGCTGCAGTCCGTGGGGTCTCTGAGGGTCAGACACAACTGAGCAACTTCACCTTCATGCATTGGAGGAGGAAATGGCAACCCACTCCAGTGTTCTTGCCTGGAGAATCCCAGGGAGAGGGGAGCCTTGTGGGCTGCCGCCTATGGGGTCACACAGAGTCGGACATGACTGAAGTGACTTAGCAGCAGCAGCAGCCTCGTATCTTGGCACAGGGTGGCATTATCAAGAGAAAACCACTCAACTTCTGGATCCTCCCTCAAGCTAGAAAGGAAAGACTAAAACTTAATTGCAATGCTCTGATTTGTCTGTAGACTACCCAAGAGACTCATTTCTGTCTCACCTGGATTGGAGCATCGATAGGAACGGTGGAATAGTTTGGATACCAGATTGGAAAGCAGAGACAGTTATGATAGCTTTCAGGGTTGCAAGTATCTACAGCCCAGGAGCAAGTGATCATGGGCAAAGATATACGGTAGAAACTCCAGGCTTCTGCAAAGGAGCACCAGCAAGACTCAGGTAAGAAATTCAAAGCAGTCATAATTACTAGGAACTGGAATAAACCACCTGCACAAGACACATCCCCTCAAAAGGTTTGAGAGCATCCAGATCCTCTGTTAGGCTGATTAGTGAAGGTTTTCACCTGCCCAAAGCCAATTCACAAAGACTGGGAGAAGTGGCTGTTTTTTCAAACACCCTAAATCTCATAAAAAATCACAAGTGTAGCATGGCTGACCCAAACAGACAAAACAAATCTCCAAACTATTGCTAAAGAAATTCAAGCTCTGAGATAGTGACAAAGAATTTTAAATGTCTATCTTAAAGATGTTCCATAAACTAAAAGACAATTAAACAAAACCAGGGAAACAATGCATGAACAAAATGAGAATATTAGCAGAGATGTAAACTATAAAAAGGAACCAAACAGAAATTCTGGAGCTGAAAAATACAAAAATAAATTAAATTGGAAAAATAGACTAGTAAAAGTTCAACAATAGACTTAATTAGACAGAATACAGTATTGTGAAACTGAAAACAGGCCATTTCAAATTACCAAACAAAAAGGAAAAAGAATTTTTAAAAATGTGAACAGAGCTATGGAACTTATGAAACAATAACAAACAGACAAATATATACATTCTGGAAGATTCGGAAAGAGAATATAGAGAAAAAGGAGCAGAGAGCTTTTTTGAAGACATAACAGCTGAAAACTGCCCAAATTTAAGGGAAAAATGAATGTAAAAATACAAGAAACTCAGTAAACTCCAACTAGAAAAACCTGAAAAGACCCACATGAAATATATTATAGTCAAACTGCTGAAAGTCAAAAGGCAAAGAAGGAACCTTGAGAGTGACAAGAGAAAAGTGACTCACAACATATAAGGGAGCCTATATTAGAAAGCTGTGGTTTTTCCAGTGGTCATGTGTGGATGTGAGAGTTGGACCATAAAGAAGGCTGAACGTCGAAGAATCGATGCTTTTGAACTGTGGTGTTGGAGAAGACTCTTGAGTTCCTTGGACTGCAAAGAGATCCAACCAGTCCATCCTAAAGGAAATCAGTCCTGGGTGTTCATTGGAAGGACTGATGTTGAAGCTGAAACTCCAATACTTTGGTCACCTGATGCGAAGAACTGACTCATCTGAAAAGACCCTGATGCTGGAAAAGATTGAAGGTGGCAGAAGGGGATGAGAGAGGATGAGATGGTTGGATGGCATCACCAACTCAATGGACATGAGTTTGAGTTGGTGATGGACAGGGAGGCCTGGCATACTGCAGTCCATGGGGTCACAAAGAGTCGGACAAAATGAACAACTGAACTGAACTGAAATTAGAATGTCAGGGTATTTCACATACCTTACAGGCCAGAAAGCAAGCAGTGTTATAATATATTCAAAAGTGTTCAAAGGAAAAAAAAAACAAACAAGAATAATACATTAAGCAAACGTATCCTTCAAAAATAAAGGAGAAATAAAGACTCCCATATAATCAAAAGCTGAGTTAATTCAATGTCACTAGACTTGTGATGTCTTAGTTGCTCAGTCATGTCCGACTCTGCCTGTAGCCTGCCAGGCTCCTCAGTTCATGTATTCTTGCTTGGAGAATTCCATTTTCCAGGTGATTTTCCTGACCTAGGAACTGAACCCAGGACTGAACCCAGTCTCCCACATTTCAGGCAGATTCTTAACTATCTGAGCCCCAGGGAAGTTCACCACTAGACTTGCTCTACAATAAATGCTAAAGAGAGTTCTTTGAGCTGAAAGAAAATGATGCTAGAAACTAACTTGAAGCTTTATGAGAGTATAAAGTTCTATGATAAAGATCAATAGATGGACAAGGATACAAACCTGTAAAAGACAAAATCAGTAAATAACTATCTATCTATGTTCCTGAGTGTACAATATACAAATATGTAATTGGATGTCGATAACAAAGTAAGGGGAATGAAGATATAACATGCAATCGCAATTAGTTTACTATCATTTTAAAATGGGTTGTTAGGACTTCAAGATGTTTTATGCAATCCCCATCATAACCACAAGGAAAAAACTATATAATGCCCACAAAAAAGAAATGAGAAAGGAATCAAAGCATGCTATTACAAAACATTTAAACATATAGCAGGGCAGCTAAGAGGAAATGAGAGATGAAAAAGCTACAGAATATATGAAAAACAAAATGGCAATGGGTAAATCCCTCCATAGCAGAAATTACTTTAAATACAAATGGAGTAAATTACTTCATTAGCTGAATGAATTTTTTAAAAAAAGGAATCCAACTATATGCTGTCTACAAGAGACTCAACTTTAGACCAAAGGAAACACATAAATAGGTTGAAAATGAAAGGATAGGAAGAGATATTGCATGCAAATAAGAAGCAAAAGACAGCAAGGATGGCTATACCAATATCAGACACAGTAGACTTTAAGTGAAAAACTGGATCAGAAACAAAGAACATTCAGGAGCTCTGATATATTAGTGCATTGATTCTTATCATTAAATAATCATTTATGATTCTATATGATCATACATATGATAAATATAGATGACCATATGTAATGATAAATGATATATGATATGATCATAACATATCATATATGTGATAAACATATGATTATATGTAATGGCAAATGATATTATTATAATTATATATAATAATAAAAAGAATCAATTTTTTCATTCTTTTTATATAAGAGCTCCTAAATATGTAAAACAAACACCACAAGTATTGAAGGGAAAAGTAGGCAAATCTAAAATAATACTGGGAGACTTCGATGCTCACTTTTTTTTTTCGATGCTCACTTTTAATAATGGATAAAGAGACTAACAGAAGAAAAGTAGGAAAATACAGGCCTACACAATGCTACAGGCTAACTGAACTTAACCCGTCACCCAGTTACAGCATAACACACATTCTCCTCAAGTGTACACTGAACTGTCTCCATATAGGCTATGTTTGGGGTCACAAAACTAGTATTAATAATTCAGTAAGATTGAAATAATGCAAAATGTCTTGTCCAGTCCCAGTGGAATGAAATTAGACTTCAGTGGAAGGAAAGCTAGAAAAATCACAAATATGTGGACAGCAAAGCACCTGTGGGTCAAAGAAGGAATCACAAGAGATAACAGAGCATATTTTGAGACAAATGAAAACAATAATACAGTGTACCGAAACTTATGAGATGCAACAAGGAAGTGCAAAGAGAGACATTTAAAGCTATAAACACATTATGAGAAAAAAGATTCCAAGGCTATGGCCTAACTTTACACCTTCAGAAACCAGAAAACAAACAAACTAAATGAAAAACTATCAGATAGATTATAAATAATAAACGTCACAGCAGAAAAAAATAAAATAGAGTATAGAAAAACAATAGAGAAAAATAAATAAAAAATTCGTTCTTTGAAGGGACAACAAAATTGACAAAACTTTCACTAGACTGATGAAGATAAAGAGTTACTTGAGTTTCCCTAGTTACTTAAGTAACTAGGGGATGAAAGAGGTGACATTATAACAGATTTTACAGAAGTAAAGAGAATTAGAAAAAATATTATGAATAATTGTATGTCAACAAATTTGGCAACTTTATGAAATGGATAAATTCCTGGAAACATACAAGCTACCAAGATTGAACCAAGAAAAAATCTAAACATAACTATATTTGGACCACTCTCTGACTAGCAGAATTGGTAATTAAAAATCCCCCAACAAAGAAAAGCCCAGGACCAGGTGCCTTCTCTGGCAAATTCTACCAAACATTTAAAGAATTAACAATCCTCCTCAAACTCTTCCCAATAATTGAAAGGGAGAGGGCACTTGCAAATTCATTCTAGGAGGTCAGTATTACTCTGATCCATAAGCTAGACAAAGACACTACAAGAAAAGAAAACTACAGAGCAATATCACCTGATGAATCTGAGGCAAAAATCAACAAAATACTAGCAAACAGAATTCAGCAACATATTCAAACCCCGAACAGCA
>SJXQ01005247.1:0-160607 GCA_006408695.1 Aepyceros melampus
TTGAGTGTGTGCCGGGCGGGGGTGAGGGAGAGCCGCACCGACCGCGCGGCTGTGCGCAAGGGGGCGGGGGTGAGTGGGCGAGGGCGTCGGGCCTGGCTGCTGGAGCCGCGGCGGCGGCGGCGGCGGAGAAAGGAGGCGGCTCCCGGCATCCCGACCCCCCTTCCCCTGCCCTCCTTCTCGGACTTCCAGCCCGCCCGGCCGCCCGCGCTGCCCTCAGAGGCCCCCAGCCCGGCGCCGCCGGCCAAGAGCGAGGGAGGAGCCGCCCGAGCCAGGTGAGCGGGACCCTCGCGTCCCTCCCCGGGGGTCGTGGCGAGAGGTGGAGGCGCTCCCGCCCTCCGCCTCAATCCCCGCCCCCCCCGCGGCCGAGTTGGGGCGGAACGTGCTCCGGCGGAGCGGGCCGGGGCCGGGGAGCCGCCCGGGACGGAGTCTTGTGGAGGCCGGTGGGCTCCTCAGAGCCGGGGCGGCGGGCGCGAGGCGCACCCCGGGCGGGGAGTGCGCGCCGAGAGGGGTTGAGGATGCCGGTGCGGGAAGCTGGAGGGAGGGAGGCGGCGGCGGCTTCGGGCGCGGAGCAGTGCGGTCCCCCCTCGGCGAGGGGGTGTGGTGGCCCGGGAAGGCGCGGCCGAGCCGCACACGCGTGGCGCTAACCTGTCCCCGGGAGCCCGGTAATCGCTGCCTCGCCTGGTGCCATCAGACGGATTCCTGTGGTGTGAGACCGAGGCGGGCGGGGGTGGTGATGGTCCTGCAGTTAATTCTGTTCTGATTTCACGTTTTCCTCCTTACGTTTTAGAAAGAGTGACAGCCATTCCCCCTTTTCCTTTTGACAGTCCTCTGGATAAGAATGGGGTGACATTTAATAATTGCATGTCGTGATTTTTTTTAAAAGGCATTTGACCATGATGCAAATCTTTTAACCCCCTTCCCCCATAAATACAAAATAGTTAAGAGGATCATAACTACAGATTTGCCTTACTAATTTGTCCTCATCTCTGGTAGCAGATTTGTTTTATCCCCCGTATGTGTGTAATAGAGATGAGGCGTTGATTCACTTCTGGGAGTGGGATTTTTGTACTAACCGTGCTCCATGTAAGCTCCTTGTAAATTCTTTCATTGTGCTGTTTTCCCATTAATTACCAGACTTGTTCCCACATCTTTGTGGAGTTGGGTTAGATTTGAAATCTGTATGGAAACTGGGCAGCCTAATATGGAAGATTTTCTTTTTGTGGGCTTGATAGGTTGATTATGTTTATGGACGACTTAACTTTTAACTAACCATTAAAATGTAAATATTATTTATTTTAAACCTCACTTTGATAACATCGGATAGTTTCAAGGTCGTTGAAAAAACAGTTGATTGTCCAAACACTTTAAAATATTTATTTGGATTAAAAACAGCCTCTGAAATTTCAGTCATGGAGAGTCATTCATTTTCTAACTTTCGGAATGAAAGGCTCTCATATAGTTGTAAGGTAGTTTAGTTTAAATTTCTTTTATATTGTTTGGTTGGTGTGTCGAAGGGGAGGAGGCCTATTCTGATCTTTTGTTTATTCCATTCTGTCTTGGTTAGCTATTAGTTTCCTTCTTTCACGTCATGGATTTAGTTAGTTTGGCAACATGGCTGATGTTTTTCTCCCTCTGTCTGCCTTGTTTTCTCTCATCTTCTCTGATCCTTGCCCCTAGATGCTGGAGTCGCCTTGTTGGGGAGGTGGGCAGTCTGTGATTCTGAGAACCAAGAAGGGGAACAGCCAATTCAGTCTTCTGTTCAGTCACATTGAGAATCCTCTACTTAGTCAAGAGCCAGTTTTCTCATCCTGTGTTTCTCTCTGCAGGGAGTAAGGAGCTGTTAAATATCAAACTTCAAGACTTGTGGCTACCAGCTAAAATTCCACTGATCTTAATTTCTGGTTATGATATCCATGTGTGCTCAGCCGTGTTCAGCTCTTTGCTGCGACCTCATGGACTGCAGCCCGCCAGACCCCTCTGTCCATGGGATTCTCCAGTCAAGAATACTGGAGTAGGTTGCCATTTCCCACTCCATGGGATCTTTTGACCCAGGGATCGAACCTGGGAACCCCAGTTCCTAGTTGGATAAGTTAACCATTTCTCCTGTTTCATCTTGAATATGATGGCACCTAGGGATGGAGGGAGATTAACAACAAGAAATTGTCCTCCCCCCCACCCCCTGTTTCCCTTCTCATTCTGTCACCTTTTGCTCACCAGAGGGAAATTACCAGCAGTATCTTATAAATATTCTAACACTTCTTAGCCATATTGTAAAGAAAGTTCTAAAGTGAAGGTTCATTTTTTCCTCTGAACACCAACCAAGCTTAGTGCATTACTTTGTTGGGACACAGATGAAACATACCTTTCAAATTATCTCCCAATTCTTACTTTCCCCTATTTGTAGTCCCCTGGAATTTGCTACTGGATAAGTCACTAGAGTGATCTCAAGTCCTCTCTCCTCCCTCTGACCTGAAGGACTAAACACTGGGCCAGATCAGGGGAATGGGACGTAGCAGAATGAATTGTTCCACACTTTGAGACATAACACTTTCCTCTGGGGAGCAGACAGAAAGCTAAATACAGAAAATGAGTGGAGAAAGAACTTCTGTTGTATGTTGTTTGCTGATAGCAGTTTTCTTGGTGGGGGAGTACTTAAGTGATGTAGATTTGTAGATACTTTATGGCTGGTTAGTTTTTGAAGAGTGCTCTCTACAAGTGGGATTGTCATAAGCATTTGAGAAAAGAACCTTTAGAAATGTTATTTAATTGAGAGGGTAGATAATGATAAGGACAATGAGAAAAGTAGTATTATTCAATGTTAGCTGTATCGTCATGTGCAGTTGTTTCAAGAGAGATTCAATAGGGGAGATTAGGCGTAGAGGTTGGGTATATTGTCTTTCAGTACTTGGGAATTTTCCTGCTTGTCATATTTTTAGGATCATTAAGAAATAATACCTTAAAAAATATCTGTATATTATATACTTTAGATTTTTGTGCCGTACGTATCTGTGTAAATGTTCAGCTTGCAGAAAAGGACTGATTTTCTGGCTTCATGGTAACTGATGCATGGTGTTAGTTTCAGTGTTTTCTTTCCCAGTGTTTTTTCCCTTTCAAAATTGGTTGGAGGACAAAAGCCACAGAGCTAGCCAGCTCTACTCACTTAAGAGTCTGGTCTGCATGGAACCCTGCTTATATCTGCTTATATCTTTTTTCCTCTCCTTTCTGACCCTAACCCTAGCCCCTACTTTGTTAACAAAAGTAATTATTTCAATATCAGTTGTATGACAAGGATGGGAAGTAGCAGTAGGTTTAGGTTGTTTGTTTCTTATAAGAAACTGAAAACTTAAATTTCTAACAGTTACATTTAGATATTATGTGGCACAGTTTGCTTGGTGTTGGTGTTTAATATTGAAAATAGCTATGTTTTTTCATCTCCAGTTATACTTCAGTATAACAAACTCCTTTAAAGTAACTCCCTATCTCTTAACCCTGTCCTTTCTGACGTTCTATGCTTCCCATTGGGGATATTAGTAGAGAATAAAATAAATGGGGATTCTGTCCTCATAAAGTGTATAGTTTAATTTCATTGTTCTCTGTCCTTTGCCCTGTCAGTCACTTCTCTCTTCAGTGTCTTGAGGAGTCTACTCTATCTGTGAATTGATGAGTTAGCAGAACAAATTTGTGTGAATATTGTTATTGTTATGTCAGTTTTTTTTTTTTACTACTTTTCTTTCAAAAGTGACAGTGCACCACAAAATGTGATAAAAACAAACAAAAGCTGCCCCTTAAATGTTTTTGTTCTGTTGATCTTCTTAACAGTCCTCCTTTCTCTCTGTCTCTCTCTTAACCACTTCTAATACTAGCTCTTACCTTCATGTTATTAGAAATACAAAGATAGAGCATGGATTGGCTATGTTAAGATCAGACCTGTTCTGTCTTACTGCCCTGCTGTCCCATATTTGGCATTATTTCAGTCTTTTGATTCTTGATCAGAAAACTGCATCTTGAAAATACATGTGAGTTTGCCCAATTATAGCAGCATTGGAATTCTTCCCTGATGTTTTGGAGTTCTCAGCTGTTAGCTTATTCTTTGACATGTGATGTAATTAACCATATCCATAAAGTCTTCTCGAATATATTAACAGTTTCCCAATTGTTTTTTTCAGCATAGTGTCCAGAAAGAAAATTTGGAAAGAAGGCCCAACATTTAACATGTTAAATGTGATGAACTTTGAACTGTACTGTGCATTGCATCTCAGGAAATTTTTGAAATTTTCTGCCACGTTCCAGAGATACTCTGATGTAACATTTCTCTGTTAAGTGAAATCATTAGAAATGTTATTTGGATTCCAGAGAAAACATAGGTTTTCTTTATACCACAAAGTATTTTAGGAATTCTAGTAACTAACCTACAGATTATGTAAAGGTAGTACTTCAGGCTCTTTAGTTGGGAATGTGTGAACATTTGCATGTTAATTTGTTCATGACAATTTTTTTTTCCAGTTTTCTTTTTACGGTATAGTATACACCTAAATTTTACCATCTTAACAGTTTAGTGGTATTCGTACACACATATTTTGCAACCACCACCATGGCCATCTCCAGAACTCTTTACTTTGTCCTGCATTATTGACAGCCTGTACCCATAAAACATTTAACTCCCCAATCTCTCAGTGCCCCAGCCGTTAACAACCACCATTATGCTTTCTGTCTCTGTGAGTTGGAGCACTCTAGTACTGGAGTGTAAGATTCATTCATGTTAAGCATGTAACAGAATCTGATGTCTTTCAAAGGCATTGTGTGTATACTGCATTTTTATTTATTCATCTGGCATAAAGGTGGCTTGCATCCACCTTTGAGCTCTTGTGAATAATGCTGCATGTGTATACAAATACCTCTTTAAGACTCAGCTTTCAGTTCTTTTAAGTATATACCTAAAAGTGGAATTCCTGGATTGTATGTTGATTCTATTTTTAATTTTTTGAGGAACTGCCATACTGTTTTCCATAGCAGCTGCACTATTTAACATTCCCACCAACAGTTTGCAAGGCTTCCAGTTTCTCCACATCCTCCCCAACACTTGTTATTTTCTGTTGTTATTGTTCTTTTTTCTTTTTGATAGTAACCATCCTGTGTGTGAGGTAATTTCATGTTTTTGTTTGCATTTTCCTAGTGCTTAGTCATACTGAACACTTTTTCTTATTCATGACATTTTAACATCAGGTCATTTTTAGTTCTCAGAGGGCTGGAACTTAATTTCTTAACCATGATTTTCAGTGTCTTCAGATAAAGTGCATAGTAGACACTCATTAATTAAATGTACTATGCAATTGAATGTTTAGTTTTGTATATTTAGTAGTTTATCTTTTTTGACTATAAAGGAATCCCGAGATATCTTTGACATAAGTTAAACTTATTTCTTCCTCATGAAAAAGAGATAGTAAACAGTTTAAGGCTATGGCACTGTGCAGTCAAGTTCTTCTAACATGTAGCTGTGCTTTTCTTAGAGTTGACTTACTCCAAATGGATGTTAGAGATACATAACAACCATGGAGCAAGGACCAAGGAAAAGTACATCCCTTTAGTATGCTTCCTGGAAGTTGGAGTGCAGTACTTTGACTCAGTGCTTTGATCATATTTAGTTGCAAGAAAACCTAGGGAATACAAATAAAGGTTCTTAGTCCTATGGCACTTTGCTGAGCTAAATATCAGATACATTATTGCTGAAGAGTAAGTAGATAGTGGATATTGGGAAGCAAGTGGCAGTCTCTGCTATCGAGTATGTGGAATTTAAGTGACTCTGGGCTCTTCCTCTTTCTAATTTAGACAGGTGACCTCTCTGCTAGTTTAGCTTCACCTGCCAAATGATGATAATAATGTGTCATGAGGATGACTGTGAGGATTAAATGAGAAGATACAAATAAACTGTCTTAACATCGTATTTGGTACATGTAGTCACTCAAAAGTGAATTTATTTTCTTTATTTAAATTCCCTTCGATATCTTTAAGTATCAAAATAGTTCAGAGAAATTAAAAAACCTGAATCCTAGTCTTGGATCTGCTATTGTGATATCTTGGGCAGGTCGTTCCTTTAAGATGGTTTATGTTATGTCTGTGTTTCTCACATAATTAGTACGGACTAAATGACATTCACATAATTGTGTGCAGACTAAATAACAAAATATAGGGACTTCTCTGGCAGTCCAGTGGTTACGACTTCCCATCGCAGTGTAGGGGGTGTATGTTTGATCCCTGGTGGAGAAGCTAAGCTCCCACATGTCTCTCCACCAAAAGACCAAAACATAAAACAGAAGCAATATTGAAGCAAATTTTCAATAAAGACTAAAAACAGCCCACAACAACAACAAAAATCTTAAAAAAAAAAAAAAAGGACAAAGTGGGAAATGTTTTGTGAGCTATAAATGGAGGATGTTTTTAACCCCACTTGTATGCATTGTTTTGCTTTTGTCTTGCATGTGTTTCTTTGTATAAAAAGGGGGATTTACAGATGCTTGTTTATATATGCCAAAGTGTTGCCTTTATTACCTTCATTGTTTTTTGTTTCTGTGTAGACACTTAGTGTTTTACTGTTTTTCTTATGTCTTTTGATGGAGGGTCCGTATTGAGTCTGTACAGAAAATTGGCTATCCTCTCATTTTTTTACCCCCCAAATCATGTATATACTTTTTTTAAAAAAGGGGTTGTTATAGATTAAAGAGTTATATGGAGAGAGTGTTGAATGACTGTGTCGTATAAAATTTGGAAAATTAGCTATTTGCTCTGTTTTTGAGGTATACTCTTTCAAGAATAAAGAGGGGACTGTCATACTTTCCTATCACTGTAACCTTTGATTAATACCTAACCTCCTGCTCCTGCTTTCAAAGCATTTCAATCTACCTTCAAAGTTAATGTGCTGATGAAAATGGTGTCCAAACAGTGATATTATTGTTAAAGTGGCATCTTAGCTAAAGGATGAGATTGTAGAGGAAGTACCTCTACAAGTTTCAAAGGAATGATCGTTTTGTGGGTAATGGGGTAACAGGCATATAACCCTTTAGGAAACTATATTTATTCATTGATTTGGCTGCCCTGGGTCTTAGTTGCGAAAGATGGCATCTTTAGTTGTGGCATGTGGGGTTTAGTTCCTTGACCAGGATTGAATCTGCGCCCCCTGCATGGGGAGCACAGAGTCTTAGCCATTGGACAACCAGGGAAGCCCCCAGGTCTGACACTACTAATTGATTGATTGAGACTCTTCTGAGATTTTCATTTTATCATTCATTTTCTTCTGTGGTGGTGGTTCAGTCTCTTGAGTCGTGTCCGAGTCTTTCAGACCCCATGGGTTGCAGCACCAGGCTTCACTATCCTGGAGTTTGCTGAAATTCATGTCCATTGAGTTGGTGATGCTATCTGACCATTTCATCCTCTACCGCCCTCTTCTCCTTTTGCCTTCAGTCCTTCCCATCATCAGGGTCTTTTCCAATGAGTTGGCTTTTTGTATCAGGGTAATAAAGTATTGGAGATTCAGCTTTAGCATCAGTCCTTCCAGTGAATATTCAGGGTTGATTTTCTTTAGGATGGACTGGTTTGATCTCCCTGCTGTCCAAGGAACTCTCAAGAGTCTTCTCCAGCACCACAGTTTGAGAGCATCAATTCTTTGGTGCTCAGCCTTCTTTATGCTCCAACTTTCACATCCATACACGGATACTGAAAAGACCCTAGTTTTGACTCTTCGGACCTTTGTCAGCAAAGTGATGTCTCCACTTTTTAATATGCCATCTAGGTTAGTTATAGCTTTTCTTCCAAGAAGCAAGCATCTTTTAATTTCATGGCTGCAGTCACCATCAGTTCAGTTCAGTCACTCAGTTGTGTCAGACTCTTTGTGACACCATGGACTGCAGCATGCCAGGCCTCCTTGTCCATCACCAACTGCTGGAGTTTTTTTAAACTCATGTCCATTGAGTTGGTGATGCTGTCCAACCATCTCATCCTCTGTCCTCCCTTTCTCCTTCCACCTTCAATCTTTCCCAGCATCAGGGTCTTTTCAGATGAGTCAGTTCTTCCCATCAGGTGGCCAAAATACTGGAGTTTCAGCTTTAGCATCAGTCCTTCCAGTAAATATTCAGGACTGATTTCCTTTAGGATGGACTGGGTGGATCTCCTTGAAGTCCAAGGGCTCTCTCAAGAGTCTTCTCCAGTACCACAATTCAAAAGCATAAATTCTTCAGAGCTCAGCTTTCTTTATAGTCCAAGTCTCACAACCATACATGACTATTGGAAAAACCATAACTTTGACTAGACAGGCCTTTGTTGGCAAAGTAATGCCTCTGCTTTTTAATATGCTGTCTGCTGCTGCTGCTGCTAAGTCGCTTCAGTCGTGTCCGACTCTGTGCGACCCCAGAGACGGCAGCCCACCAGGCTCCTCTGTCCCTGCAATTCTCCAGGCAAGAACACTGGAATGGGTTGCCATGTCCTTCTCCAATGCATGAAAGCGAATATACTGTCTAGGTCGGTCATAATTTTTCTTCCAAGGAGCAAGTGTCTTTTAATTTCATGGCTGCAGTCACCATCTGCAGTGACTTTGGAGTCCAGAAAAATAAAGTCGGTCACTGTTCCCATTGTTTCCCCATCTATTTGCCATGAAGTGATGGGACCTGATGCCATGATCTTGGTTTTCTGCATGTTGAATTTTCAGCCACCTTTTTCACTCTCCTCTTTCACTTTCATCAAGAGGCTCTTTAGTTCTTCTTTGCTTTCTGCCATAAGGGTGGTGTCATCTGCATATCTGAGGTTATTGATATTTATCCTGGCAATCTTGATTCCAGCTTGTGCTTCCTCCAGCCCAGTGTTGTTCCATGTCCAGTTCTAACTGTTGCTTCCTAACCTGTGTGCAGATTTCTCAAGATGCAGGTCAGTTGGTCTGGTATTCCCATCTCTTTGAGAATTTTCCACAGTTTATTGTGATCCACACAGTCAAAGGCTTTGGCATAGTCAATAAAGCAGAAATAGATGTTTTTCTGGAACTTTCTTGCTTTTTCCATGATCCAGTGGATGTTGGCAATTTGATGTCTGGTTCCTCCGCCTTTTCTAAAACCAGCTTGAACACCTGGAAGTTCACAGTTCACATATTGCTGAAGCTCGGCTTAGAGAATTTTGAGCATTACTTTAGTAGCCTGTGAGATGAGTGCACTTGTGCGGAGTTTGAGCATTCTTTGGCATTGCCTTTCTTTGGGATTGGAATGAAAACTGACCTTTTCCAGTCCCTTGGCCACTGCGGAGTTTTCCAAATTTGCTGGCATGTTGAGTGCAGCACTTTCACAGCATCATCTTTCAGGATTTGAAATAGCTCAACTGGAATGCCATCACCTCCACTAGCTTTGTTCATAGTGATGCTTCCTAAGGCCCACTTGACTTCACATTCCAGGATGTCTGGCTCTAGGTGAATGATCATACCATTGTGATTATCTGGATTGTGAAGATCTTTTTTTGTATGGTTCTTCTGTGTATTCACCTCTTCTTAATATCTTCTGCTTCTGTTAGGTCCATACTATTTCTGTCCTTTATTGTGCCCGTCTGTGAATGAAATGTTTCCTTGGTATCTCTGATTTTCTTGAAGACATCTCTAGTCTTTCACATTCTGTTGTTTTCCTCTATTTCTTTGCACTGAACATTGAGGAATGCTTTCGTATATCTCCTTGCTATTCTTTGGAACTCTGTATTCACATGGCTATTGCTTTCCTTTTCTCCTTTGCTTTTTGCTGGCTTGTCTTCTTTTCACAGCTATTTGTAAGGCCTCCTCAGGCAGCCGTATTGCTTTTTTGCATTTCTTTTTCTTGGGGATGATCTTAATCCCTGTCTCCTGTACAGTGTCATGAACCTCATTCCATAGTTCATCAGGCACTCTATCTATCAGATCTAGACCCTTAAATTTATTTCTCACTTCCACTGTATAATCATAAGGGAGTTGATTTAGGTCATACCTGAATGGTCTAGTGGTTTTCTCTACTTTATTCAATTTAAGTCTGCAGTCACCATACACAGTGATTTTGGAACTCAAAAAAAGAAAGTCTGTCACTTTTTCCATTTTATCCCCATCTGTTTGCCATGAAATGATGGGACTGGATGCCATGATCTTAGTTTTTTGAATGTTGTGTTTTAAGCCAGCTTTTTCACTCTCCTCTTTTACTGTCATCAGGGGGCTCTTTAGTTCTTTATTTTCTTACCTTTAATAAATCACACCCTCCACCACCACATAATACATACTAAAGTGTTTCTTCCTTTCTCTTATCCTTCTTAATGCTTTTGTCCCTGTGCCTCTTATTCCCACTCTTATTTGTAACAGTAATACAGTCCCACCTCTTATAGAGACCTTTGGATAAGACAAGGAAAGGAAAAAGAATAAATTTCATATATATTCTAAATTGTGTTTTGTTGGGTTTGGGGACGTGGAGGGAAGCATTAGAATTTATTGAGAGAAAAGCATTGATAATCAGATCCTTGGTTAAAAACTTTAAGCATAACACAGTAGGTGTTAAAAGTTTTAATTGAAGTCAGTATAGGTGGGTAGTATGATTTGGAGGGAGGTTGTTGGGACTGAAAGAACATCTTTGGAAATTCAGGCTATGCTATTTAGTATCACTTAATTAAAAAATAGGTGCATTTCTTAATTGTATTAACGTACATTTCTTAATCTGTAAATTAAGATTTCTAAATCTGTAATCAGTTCAGTTTAGTCGCTCAGTCGTGTCTGATTCTTTGGGACCCCATGGACTACAGCACGCCAGGCTTCTGTGTCCATCACCAACTCCCAACTCCCGGAGCTTGCTCAAACTCATGTCCATCCTCTGTTGTCCCCTTCTCCTCCCACCTTCAGTCTTTCCCAGCATCAGGGTCTTTTCAGATGAGTCAGTTCTTCCTATCAGGTAGCTAAAGTATTGGAGTTTCAGCTTTAGCATCAGTCCTTCCAATGAATATTCAGAACTGACTTTGTTTAGGATGGACTGGTTGGATCTCCTAGCAGTCCAAGGGACTCTCAAGAGTCTTCTCCAACACCACAGTTCAGTAGCATCAATTCTTCGGCTCTCAGCTTTCTTTATAGTCCAACTCTCACATTCATACATGACTACTGGAAAAACCATAGCTTTGACTAGTAATACCCAAGGTTTAATTTGAAGTAGTGTTCATTTAACTTTTAGTTTTAAAATAATTCATTATTCAATTTGGAGTTTGATAAGGCATGCCATCAACATCTTTGAACATTGTGATTCTATTAGATCATCTGTTTATAATATATATCATCACACACACACACACACACACACACACACAGAATTGACCCTTGAACAGCATGGCTTGGAACTGTGCAAATCCACGGATTCAATAAATATGTACTATAGTTCTTTGTTTGCTTAACTGAGGCAGTAGTGGGAGGCACTGAGTTAGGGATGCCCATTAGGCACATTAAAAGAGGATCTGAAATTCAGTTCAACTCCTGGTTGGAAAAATATATTTAGTAGGTCAATGATAGTAGTTGAAACTGGGCTGAGAATGACTTTTCTAGGGAAGGGAAAGAAAGATTTAAGAATGAAGCTCTGGGGATTGTATACAGGAGAGCTGACAGGAGAAAAGAGTTAGAGAAGATAATAGGCAAAGACTGACTGTTCACACATTTGTTATTTCTCTGTATAAACCGGATCCAGCTCCTGTATTTCACATCCAGGACAGAATGATGTCATTGAAAGCACATCTGTGGTAATTGCCAAATGGAGTAAATCCTAGTTTTTATATAAGTGTATATATATATTTTCCAACCTTTTTTCCTTTTCTGTCTTTTTAATCTGAGTTCATTTGATGTATCTTATCTGGAATAAAGAATTTTTCTGGTAGTAAGAGATGTCCTTAATATTATCAGATGGTAGACTGTGATTTTGCTTTTTCTTTAGCAGAATAATCACCATTGGGAAGAGGCCTCTCAAGAAAAATGAATGAAGAAGCATCTTAGGATTCTCATTTAATTAGCCTTGCCTGGACTATTGGAAGATAACAGATAAAGATAAATTGGTGTGCTTATCCATAATTTTCACAGGAAAAGTATCTAATATAAAATTAAATTTTATAAATTTCCTCTATTTCAAAAACACTATTTTAGCATTCACTTAGTATCTGATATTTATATATCATTTTCCTTGGTACTTTTATATGAAGAGGATGATGAGAGTTAGTAGATCTGATTTTACATTTTAAGAGAAAAAATAACCTCCTATGGTATGTGGACATTTGCAAATGCTGTGTTTATCTTACACTTTGGGGGAGTAAACTCTTCTCATACAGATATGTTATTGGGTAGCCAGACTTACTCAGTTAAATGTCAGAGGAAAAGGGGGAAACCATTTTATTTTATAAGGGACCCTTTCTTGTCATTGATTGATTGATTGCTGTGTGGCACAGCTTGCAAGTTCTTAGTTACCCAACAACGGATTCACTCCGTGCCCCCTGCAGTGGAAGCAGAGTCTTAACCACTGGACCCCCAGGGAATTCCCTCCTGTCTTTTAAAATAGTGAATATGAGTTGAACTTCAAGGTAGTCCTTTTATTGGCATACTTTGGGCTCCTAGGCTGTGTAGATTTATGGTTATGCTTTTGACTTTTTGTCATTTTCCTTCATGTTAAGAGGTTGGGAAAAAGAAAAGTAGATGTTTTAAAATAATAGGGAAGGAGACACCAATGTATTGGTCTCTGGCCTGTAGGAATGCGTTGGTGGCCTCTCAGGCCAGAAGGGGCCCTATGGGTGGGGACAGTTGGGGACACAGAGTCTGTGCCTTTGTGGTTGGCGTCTTCACCTGCCTGTTTCTTGGGTTGCGCTGTCACATGGTTAGATGTGGATTCCAGTGGAACAGCCTGAAAAAGACAAACAGCCACTGTAGCAGCATCCCTGAGCACCAAACCACTTACCCTCCTATCAAAACTGGAGTGGCCTACTGGGCAAAGAAGAGGTTGTACCCTTTCACCTGCTGGCAATAAGTGGTCTCTGGAGATGACTAAGATTGTAGTAGATAAAAATCTAGACAGGTGTCATTTGAAGATACCAACACTAATGGAACAGTAAGCTAAGGATGGTTAAGCACACTTTGCCTTTTATAACCTAGTGATGCCATTTACTTGGTGTACAGGAAGACTGAGTTGGAACACAGTGTTGCCACATACCTCTGCAAAACTTTACAAGAAAACCAGGGCGTAACATAATATTCTGAAGATTTTTAAGTATTCTGCATGAGGATATGTCAGTGCGCACAGGGTGACAACCCCCATGTTGTCTGCCACTTAGGTGGGCTTTGAGGAGCCATAGCCATTGACATCATCAGTGTAGTCACTGCCACCTTCTGCAGGTTAATAGCATTCTTCCAGTTTTACATTAAGGGGTTCAGGCACCCCTTCTTGAAAAGCTGGGGTCCAATTGTGGCAATCTTTACTTCACCTCACCCAGACAGAGAGGGAACATCGTTTTCTTTCTTAGAACCCTGGGTGCAAGAGGATTTAAGAGCCTCTTCATTAAAAAGAAAATGAAAAGAGCTAGGGAGCCTAATCTGAGCATGGAGCCTAATGTGAGCATGTAGTTAGTTGTTGGTCGTGTACCAGCATAGAAATACCCAAACTTTACTACATGAGGCTATCAGAGCTGTGGCCATGAGGCCAGACGAGATGGGTATGCCCACAAGCATCGTCTCTTAGGAGTCTGCAGGACTGAATGAGCCTGCATTCTTGGGGTGCTTTTTGTTGTGTGATTATAGTCATTGGAAGCATCATGTGTATTACTCTTGTGGCCTGGGCATTTTCCTGAAAGCTGATTGACTGTAACTGCTTCCCACTTACCAGTGGCTACCACAGCCCCATCCTGATTTCTACTGGGGCCACAACTGAACTAGTAATGCAAGGCAGTTTCAATCATAAAAACAGACAGTGGTCAAGAGTCCAGTGTGAGTGGAGGCACAGTATTGGAGGTCAATGAGTGGGTGTTTCAAAAGCTACCCATTGTAAACACTTCAAGGGCATTTTTATATTAATAGTTTCCCTGTCAGTGGAAATTGGGCATCTCTCTTATGTGACTTGTGGAGCTTTTTCTTCTGAGGGAGACCTTTTCCAGTGGTCTGGAAGGCTACATTCCATATTCCTAGTGTGTAAATTGAGCTCTAAACGCCTTTCTTGTGCTTATTTACTGGTATCAGTGACCGATGCCTTTGAGACGGTGGGTCCTGGGGCAGGTGGGTCAAGGTCTTGACAGAGTGGGTGGTGTGAGTGTTTTTTGTGTGTATCATCTGGTAGTGCCTCTGTCCCGTGATGTTCTGCTCTTACTGTGTGCATCCGTGGAGCAGACCCTTTTGGCTTAGACTGGCAAGAGCACACGGGTGGCACCAGTTCCAGCTGCTATGAAGCAGTCTATCTGTAGGGCCGTTGCTTCCCGTTGTTCTTTCCTTTTCGTTAGTTTTGCCACGTCATATGGAATAATACTAGAAATCTTTTATTTGTTAAAATCACCTATTAATGCTTGTTAGTAAAACTTGTAACTTTTTGCCACTTTTCATGAAAATGGTCTCCAGTTCTCTTACTCATGATAAAAACTCTTGAGAAGTAACACTTTTTTGGTGGCATTCTAGTAAACTATGTTTGTTTAATAAAAATTCTATTTAAAGATAGAATAAAAACATTGAGTAAGAGCATGCTGTCTCTTAACTGAAAAATAAATTTTACTGAAGAGCTTTGGCGTTTATTTTGGTTATTTAAAAATTTTCCGCCACATTCTCAAATTTTTATTTTGATTAAATGGTGGTTGACATCAGTAGTGATGCTCATCTAGTAATATAGGTACTACTTTCTCATTTTTAAACATACCTACAAAGATGTTTATAATAAATTATACATGTGCTGTGTGTGCTTAGTCGTGTCCAACTCTGCGACCCAGTGGACTGTAGCCTATCAAGCTCCTCTGTCCATGGGATTCTCCAGGCAAGAATACTGGAGTGGGCTGCCATTTCCTCTTCAAGGGGACCATCCCGACCGAGGGGATAGAATCTGAGTGTCTTGTGTCTCCGGCATCGGCAGCCAGGTTCTTTACTACTAGCTCTTCCTGGGAAGCCCAGCAAATTATACATACATGTATGGAATAAGGAAAGCAGTTGAACAGTAACTGCACAAATGTACATTATTTCTTTTGAGTTTGTGGTGATAGAAAAGATACAGGGATATAGTTTTTGCTATTTTTTTATGGTTAGTATATAATTGTAGTGTTTATTTGTGTGTGTGAAAGGGAAAAAAAAAAGATTTCTTGATTTACTTTTATGTGTATTTTCTTTTCCATCTAGGAGGAGTCTATATTCAGGACGAAGTAATCCCAGGAAAGGAAGAATAGCAGATCAAGATGTGTAGCTCTGTGGCTGCCAAGTTGTGGTTCTTGACAGATCGTCGAATCAGGGAAGACTATCCCCAGAAAGAGATCTTACGAGCGTTAAAGGCCAAATGTTGTGAGGAGGAACTGGACTTTAGGGCTGTGGTGATGGATGAGTTGGTGCTAACAGTTGAACAAGGAAACCTGGGTAAGTCTATAGTTAAGTAACGATTTGGATTTTTACCTAGAGTTTGGTGATTCTTTTTGTTTTAGGAATAATAGGTCAAAGGATCTGGTAATAGGCTTTATCATTACTAAGTATCATCTAGTCTAAATATCTAGTATATCTTACAGAAGAAATGAAAACAGCAGTATTTATTAAACCCCTCATTGTATTATTTATTAAATAGTTGTGAGGGAAGTTAAAGATAATCTACTACTTCTTCCCCATTATTATTGTCTTGTAGTTTTTAAAAAGCCTTGTTTTTAAGATACCTCTAAAGGAATCTGTTCCCCAGTCAGGGGTCCGTCTAGTAAATTAATCAAAATCCATGTGCGATTCTTCTTTTCTTTTTTAACAAATACTTTGTATGTATAATGTAAAATATTAATAGTATTTTTAATGAATAAAAGTGTCTAACTGATGAGTTTTTAAAAAATATTTCTAACAGTTCATATTGTTTTTGGTTTACTAGGGGAAGATATCTTGGAAATGTGTTGGAAATTCTTTAGGACTATCTTTCAGGACACCTTTCCTTTGGAAAAGTTAGGATTTGTTACATCTAAATTGGTCACCTCTGTTAGGGAGAGGTGGTTATTGGTGGCGCTAGTGGTGAAGAATCTACTTGCCATTGCAGGAGATGCAAGAGAAGTGGTTTCAGTCCCTGGGTTGGGAAGATCCCCTGGAGGAGGAAATGGCACCCAACTCCAGTATTCCTGCCTGGCTAGTTACAGTCCATGGGGCCACAAAGAGTCAGCTTGACAGAACAACTGAGCTCGCACAATAGTAAGGCAAAGTAGAGGTCTGCTATTGTAGGGTAGTTTCATTCATGAGCTAGTTAATAATAGATCCAGAATCTTGCCTGATTTATACCATGATATCTTGGGTTTAAATAAATAGAATCTTTTAACAATCATTCTCTCTTTATCTCAGTCCTCTTAACATTTTTTATTGCACTCTCATTATCTTTTGGCAGTTATTGTTTCTCTACAAATAACTGCATTAGAAATATTTCTAAATTATTTCACTTAAATTAATAAGTAGTTACTACCTTTATAAGAAAAATGCATACCATGTTAATTCAGTCCAGTTTTTTTTTTATTACATGTGCCCAGTGGCAGCACCTTACATGGATTCAGAAAAATCTGGGGTAGAGTATGTGTCATTCGTTCATTAAATATTGAGTACCCACTTTGTGCTAGTTAATTGGTATGGTGTGTAAAATTAGACATTAACATTAATCAGTTGATCACACAAATGTAAAATTATTATGAAAGGAATTGGCTGTCACTGCACCCTCCTCTACCTATAACAGATAGATTTCCCTTGAAATCTTTTATCTAGTATCTATTACATGCTTTTACAACTTTATAATTGTAAGGTCCATACAACTGTTGTTGAAAATAAAAACTCAAGATACTTTATGTTAGAAGCATGTTCTTGAAGTCTGAGTGAGAAGAGATCTCAAGGACAGTGTGGTATTTTAGCTCACTAAACACAACTTCCACAGGCTTCTGGTGTATGTTTTTGTGTTTTAAAGGTTGAAATACTAAAGGCTGCATTTCCAAGAGTCCCCTGAGTTCCTCATGTGACCTAGCTTCTGTCAAATAGGCACATTACAGAAAGATTTGGGAGGTTAGAAGATCACTATTTTTCAAAAGTTTCGTAGGTTGAAAACCATTGTGCTTGGTTTTTTCTTAGGTGCCTAATGGACATTTTTACTTTGTTCTCAACTGTTTCCATGCCAGTCTGTCAAAACTGAATCCATGTTTTCCCCTAAAACAATCTTCTTATTTCAGTTTTTCTGTCTCTGTAACATTGCCTTTTGGCCTTTTTATCCATTCATAAGATCTATTTATATGACAAAATATTGTTGCTTTTTCCTTCTAAGCCACAACTATTCTAACTTCTCACTGTCCTGGATCAGGGTCTTAGGGCCAACCATTTTCATGACACAACAGCCCCATATCTCTTTTTCACAGTCTTTGCTGTCCAGCCCTCTCTCATTCACAGATACTACCTTTATCATCTTAACATGATAAAACCTTGAGAAACTCTTGTTTCCCCATAACATTGAATCTAATTTTATATTAAAGACTTTTCATTGATGTACATCATATGAATCCAGGAATTCCTAGTTGGTTTATTTTTTTTTCCACATTTTGTATATTTTTAAATTATTTAAATCTCATACCATCTTGTAAGGAAGGTAATAGTATCATTATATAGATGAGGAAACAGATGAGGAATTAAGTGGAGAAATAATAATAAACACTATTTATATACCTTTATTGAGAGATTTATTTTTGCATACTGCTTTGAGTTAACTGACAAATGTCCTGTCTTTTCACCTTGCAGCTCATAAACTCATTCAGTATTTGCTTTTCTATGAATGCCTCTTTTTTTAATTAGAGTTTTGCTGGGTATAGGAGTCTTAGTTGGCAGTTTTTTCTTTTAGCATTTTGAATGTATTACCTTCCTATTTTCTGGCCTGCAAAGTTTCTGATGAGAAATCTGCCAGTGGTTTTATTGAGGATCCATAGAATGTGGTGATTTGCTTCTCTCTTGCTTTTTTAAAAATTCTCTTTGTCTTTTGAAAGATTGATTATACATCTCACCATGTGTCTGTCAAAAGGTAGAGATTATTGAGCTTCTTGGATGTTTATATTCACATCTTTCATTGAACTTGGGAAGTTTTTGGCTGCTGTTTCTTCAAATACTATCCTCCCCACAGTCTTCCTGGGATCCAACAATGCATAAGTTTATTGATTGTTCTGTCTGCTCAAATCCACTTTGAATCCTTTACGTCAATTTTCATTTCTGTTATTGTTCTTTTCAGCTCCAGAGTTACTTATTGGTTTCCTTTTATGTGTTCTATCTGCTGATAATAACATTTTGTTCACACATTGTTTCCTTGCCTTTTTTCATTCTTTGAGTAATCTTTAAAGTAGTTCCCCCCCTTAAAAAAATTTTTTTTATTAGGTATAGTTAATTTACAATGTTGTGTTAGTTTCAGGTATACAGCAAAGTGAATCAGTTTGTCTATATGCTCCAAATTTATCTCCCCCACCACCCATAGTTTCTTTTAATGTCATTGTCATGCTCAGTTAGTCATGTCCAACTTTTTGCAACCCCATGGGCTGTAGGCCGCCTGGCTCCTCTGTCCATGGGATTCTCCAGGCAAGAATACTGGAGTGAGTTGCCATGCCCTCCTCTAGGAAATCTTCTTGACCCAGAGATCAAACCCAAGTCTTTTATGTCTCCTGCAATGACAGGTGAGTTCCTTACCACTAGCACCACCTGGGAAGCCCAGTGGAGAGTGTGGTATAACAAAAAGTACTATGGCCTCTTTGTCTGCACCGCTGTGATCAGAAGCTGCATCCAGCCATCAGAGCAGAGATCCCAGGTATTTTGAGGGCAGGTCGTTATAGTCACCCTGACTGCAGGGTGTGTCAGCTGCTCCAGAACCAAGTGCACAATATGGCTAGAGAATGAGGGATGAGTAGTTCCTGCTCTTCTGAAATTGATCAAAATTAACTGCATTTATGATCCCAGTCTTTTTCTGAAAGTTGTGGTCCTTCAGCAGATTGACCAGGGGTTGTCTAGATGGCAAGACAGAGTTCTGATGCTTCCTACTCCTTCATCTTCCCAGAATCCTCTCTCTACTTATTTTTGATTGAGGTGGATCTTTTTGTTTTGTTGTTTTATATTTTGAGCACAAGTCTCTTATAGGATTATGTTTACCATGAATATCTTTTATCTGTGGCTTGCTTTTTTCACTCTGTTAATGACATCTTCTAGTCAGTACAAGTTTTGAATTAGTACAGTTTATATTTTTCTTTTTTGATTAGTGCCTTTTGTGTTGCACTTAGGAAAGTTGTGTGTACCCAAGAGTCTTTATTTTATAATACATGCTGAAAATCTATTTGATAAAACACAGCATTATTAGGAGAAATTATTGTTACGAAAAGGGCATTATAGTGTGGTACCATTTTCTAAGGATATGTGAGTGTTAACTTTTGCTGGTTTAAGAAATAATTAATAAAAGGATAAACCATAATTTTCTAAGTATGGACTTCCCAGGTGGCTCAGTGGTAAAAAATCCACCTGCTAATGCAGGATATGCGGGTTTGATCCCTGGGTCAGGAAGATCCCCCTGGAGAAGGAAATGGCAACCTACCCCAGTACTCTTGCCTGGAAAATCCCATGGAGAGAGGAGTCTGGTGGGCTGTATAGGTCATGGAATGACAAAGAGTTGGACGTGACTTAGAGATTAAACGACAAGAACAATGATGATTACCTTTAGGGAAAAGAAAAAGATCAAGAGGACAGGGATGAGCAAGACTACTCTGACAAGTTTGGGCATGTATTGATAATTTTTGAAACCAGGAGATAGTACATTGGATTTATTATAATATTTTTATTTTCTATTTAGAATTTTCCTTAATAAAAAGTTGAAATGTTTGACCTGATGAAAGTTTGTTTGACTCAATGACAGAAGGAGAAATTTTGGAATTTAGTTATTTTTGGTATGGCACCTTGTTGTGTTTATAAGAAGAAGCAAGTTCTTCTTGCTTCCTGGATTCCCAGAATTGCCCTGGTGTTTTTTAAACCCTGGTTTTTACATCATTTTTTTTTTTTAATTCTGTGCATGATCCTATATACATCCATTATTATTTTTCCTGCTCAAGTTAACTAGAGATATTTAAATTGCTTACAAATCAAATAAGCTTCCCCAATACAAAAATTAATTCCAGAGAGAATGTTGCCAACAATAGACCTTCAGAGACTTGGTTACTTGGCATAGATAGGGCAGAAATCAATTAAGACTACCTTTCCAGATGGGATTCTAATAACCCAAGGCACACAGTGGTGAAACTGGAGATTAAGTAATTACTTTTATTCACTTGGAACCATGGCCTCTTGATGAAAGTCAAAGAAGAGAGTGAAAAAGTTGGCTGAAAATTCAACATGCAGAAAACTAAGATCTTGGCATCTGGTCCTGTCACTTCATGGCCAATAGATGGAGAAACAATGGAATCAGTTACAGACTTTATCTTTTTGGGCTCCAAAATCACTGCAGATGTTGACTACAGCCATGAAATTAAAAAATGCCTGCTCCTTGGAAGAAAAGTTACAACCAGCCTAGACAGCATATTAAAGAGCAGAGACATTACTTTGCCAACAAAGGTCCGTCTAGTCAAAGCTGTGGTTTTTCCAGTAGTCGTGTATGGATGTGAGAGTTGGACTATAAGGAAAGCTGAGTGCCGAAGAATTGACGCTTTTGAACTGTGGTGTTGGAGAAGACTCTTGAGAGTCCCTTGGACTGCAAGGAGAACAAACCAGTCAATCCTAAGGAAATCAGTCCTGAATATTCACTGGAAGGACTGATGTTAAAGCTGAAACTCCAATACTTTGGCCACCTGATGGGAAGAACTGACTCGTTTGAAAAGACCCTGGTGCTGGGAAGAATTGAAGGCAGGAGGAGAAGGGGACGACAGAGGATGAGATGGTTGGATAGCATCACCTACTCAATGGACATGAGTTTGAGTCAACTCCGGGAGTTGGTGATGGACAGGGAAGCCTGGTGTGCTGCAGTCCATGGGGTCACAGAGTCGGACATGATTGAATGGAACTGATGGTCTGTTGAAGATAAACCTTTGCAGTCTGTTAGAGGGACAGGCTCCTCTGTCCCTCGAATTCTCCAGGCAGGAGTTGGAGTGGGTAGCCATTCCCTTCAGGGGATCTTCCCAACGCCAGGAATCAAACCCAGGACTCCTGCATTGCAGGCAGATTCTTTACTGTCTGAGCCACCAGGGAAGCTCCAAAAGAAAGCCTGTTTCTGCCTGGCTTCTAATTGAGGACTTTCAAGTGTGAGGCAAATGTGATAACCACTCCATTATGGAAGCACAGTTATTTTGCTGGACTTCGCCACATGCGGGACCTTAGCTCCCTGACCAAGGAGTTTGCTTTTAGCTCATTAATTTCTGTTCTTCCTTTTGCTTAGATGTTAATATGATTTGATTTACCTCTGGTGTTTGAGTTATTTACATCTTGTTTTATGTTATGTCTTCAGACATTACGTAAAACACATGCTCTGTGTCTTAAAAAATGGTGAGCGGAATTTCTCTGGTGGTTCGGTGGTTAAAACTCCAATGCATGGGCCGAAAGTTTGATCCCTGTTTGAAGAACTAAGATTCCACATGCCAATTTGTGTGTCCCACCCCTTCCATGGTGAGACAAGTTCAAATTTCAATATAATAATAATTGAGTATCTACTATATTCCAGGTAGTGCTGGGAGATATAGCTTTGAACAAGGTAGTATTTCTTACTCTAATGGGAATTTCTGGTTATTCTGACTCTCAGTCTCCCTTGTGCAAAAGAGGAAGATGGATGGCAGAGATGATTAAAAATTATTAAGTGATTATTATTTGCCAGGCACTTCTGAACTAATGTTAACAAGGTTAATTCTCATCACAACTTTATAAAGGAATTACTTCTACTATTCTTATTTTAAAGAACCTGTGGCACAGAGAGGTTCAGTATCTAGCCTGGGGTTACACAGTGGAGAAACAGTAGAGCTTGGATTTGAATCGGATCTGGGGTCGTCGTTGCAGTAGATCTGTTCACTTTCCGTGTTTGCCTTTGCTGTCCTTTCATTATCTACCTTTGATAATGAGTGAAGAACCTTAATTTACTTACCCTGTTGGTTTCTTCTGAGTTTTCTGTATTCAATGAGTTTAACACTGTTTCCTCCTTTGTTCTTTATTATTCTATAGCCTTAAATTTTATTTAGGGTTATATAAATATATATTTTGAATTTTACATCAAAAAGTTCTAGATATAGTTATGTCACCTGGTCTACTTTGCCAAAGTAGGTTGGAAAGACTTATATATTTGACTTTAACCTGGAATTGTTAAAAAGTTTACTCTTTTTCAAAGTGGAAAGTGAGACTTGACATTTAAAGGACACCACATAGATACTTTGCTTCCCCTCTCCCCTTGTCTATACTAGTCTTTTGCTGGAAAACTGCAGTAAATTTTTATGACTGGCTTCATTTATAGTGACTAAAATGATACACTTCCTCACTTTTCTTTTCTCTCCATATATATTTTTAACTATTTCAGAGTAGATTGCTATCTTATGGGGGGAAGAAAATGTATAGAGATAGTATTTCGTACTTTGATAATAGGGAAAAAACTTCATAAAACTTTTCATGCTAAATGAGAAAAATGTATTTATATATTTTTGCTTCCAATACTGAGACCTTATGCATCAAGTATTAACTAAACCAAGTTTGCTTGGGAGCTGAATACAAAAGGGGATAATCAAGTTCCCAAGATACATTACGAATAACAATTACAGCATGTGCCATCAGGCTACCTCATCCTACCATTGTAAACTATAGAAAAGGTAAAGAGAATGTACTCTAACATGCTGAGCTCAAATACCAGCATTTATAAAATTTAAGTTTAATTAGAAGTATTTAGTGGCATCAAATTTTTCTGTATTTGTTATATCTTACCTCCTTTTGGGGATAGAGTTGGTTATCTTCACTCCAGATTTTATAGTTTTTAAAGGCGCTTAGAGCAGAAGCTAGCCAGTCATTGCCTTCAATAAAAGATGTCTTTTAAAAAGACAGTCATAATCTGAATGCTTGTTTGTTTGCTTTCTACTTTCCTCATCTCTTTCTCCTCTTCTCTCTCTCCCTCTCCCTTTTTTCAGACACATGACTGTCAGCTGCTGCGCAACAGTGCTCAGTGCTAATGAGGCACACTGCTAAAGTAGTCTCCTTTTGTTTCTTTCTGGACCACCGATGAGGGACCTGGGAAGGAAATGTTATTGGTTCCTAGTCATTCTCCAAAGAGGACATCTTTGGAGAAAATTTGTTTTTGCTATCTGGGATAATAGTGAGACAAGTCTTAGAAACAAACTTGAGGGGGAAAAGGAATGCTGAGGATATTAAAGAGGGATAGTTTGATAGGAAACAAAATTTATTTTGATGGGTAGCAGGTGAACAGATAGGAAACGCATATATATTCTCAAAAGAATGGATTCTTACATTATGCCTAGTTTTTTAATACTTGATAATTTCTAGATGTGTGAGTTCTAACCCAGCCTTAATAAAGACTTTTTAAAGTATTTTGTATAACTCTTGAGAATTGTTTGACTCTTGGCACTACAGAGTTACTAATTGCCCTATTCTCCTCAAAATTTGGACAGTTATTTCTTCCTACATTTTTGGGACCTGTCTGGTAAATAAGCCAGTGATTTTTTTTTTTTTTTCTTTTAAGTTTAAGACCTTTCTGATGTGAAGATAGACCTGCATTTGTGATGGGCAACAGTTCAATGTGACCAAAGCCCTCTTGCTTCAGTCTTTTTTTTAATGTCCTATTTAAAATATTCAAAAGTAGATTTACAATGAATTGAGTATTTTAAAGTGTTCAGAATTATGTGGTCTTTTTTTTTTTTTTTAAGATTTTACATGTGGTGAATTTAATAGCTTTGTCAGTTAAGTAATGGATTAGTATTCCAGGTTACTGATCTAAGCAACTGAATGTGAATTTAGCAGGATGTAGGGAATGCTCAGAAGTTACGACTGTTATCCTGCCTACTTGCTATTTCCAGGTAGAACTGAGAAAGAATATGTTAGATTTCTGGTCCAAAATTTGTTTTCGACTACCCCTTCCATTCATGGAAGCCCTTTCAGGCTGTCTAGTGTTGTCATAATTTATCTGTCTTAAATCTTTGAGTGCTTCCTTGATTTTTGGCACAGAGATTTTGTGGCTTTTAAATCATGTACAAATAGCACCTTCATTTCCAGTTAAGATACTTAAAGTTATGTCAGCTTTAAAAGATCCCTGAAATCCTGATGAATACTCTTGAACTCTAAAGGATGGAAGAAAAAGAAATGCCAGTCAGCAGGGACTATCAGTTGTCTGTTTCTTATTCCCTGAGGCTAAAAACACTTAATACTTAATCATGTAGCCAAATTAGACTCAAAAAGCACAGGAGTAGTGAGATTTCCCACTTAATTACTGGCAAGGAGATTATTAATATCCCAAAGGAATCTTTCCACTAGGAGAATAATCAGCCCTTAGCACCTTCTCACTTTGCTGTGACAAAGCAGCAGCCTTTTAATACATAATACACTTTATACAAAAAATACAGGAATAGAAATTTTTCCGAGCCCCATTGCTATTCTAAGGTTAACTCATTACTGACTTGATGTTTAACCATACACTTAATTCAAAACTTACGTCTAAAATATTTATATTGAAATCTCTATCCTAGTACAAAGCAAAGTTAGATGAATAGCATCATAAGTTACCATTTAAGATGATAAACAAAAAGAAGTGGAATTGAAAGCAGAATTGACTGGTGGCACATTCATTTGGAATGAATAGCTGTGGCCATAATAAGTAGAGTGCAGTTGTACCTGTGTATCATGAATAACAGAGATCTAAGGAAAAGAGTCAATTGCCCCGTTTTTCAGTTTCGTAAGCTCTACGTCAAAGATAAGTTGTATTTACTAAAAGTACCCAAGAGATCAGTAGTACTTTGCCTTTTTTGGGGATTCACATTCGTCTGTACCTGCCCCTGTTTTTCTGGGTAGCCTCAGATCACATTCTGCTTGTCTGGAGGAATAAAGTATTTTTGTCACAGGAGGCATTGAATTTCTTTCCATCCTCAGTAATATCCATTATAGTGTACTATGCAGATCTGACTGCTTTGGTAAAGTACTCCCATATTCCCAGTTTCTTTTTGGCAGCAGACTTAGAGTGAAATACTTCCATTTCCTTCTTTAATCCCTTTTCTTAAAAGTAGCAAAAACTCCAGTTTAGGGAAATGAGAAGATGAATTTTCTTTTGACAATTAAAGTATCTTTTTTCTGCTCACTCTTCTTTTTACCTTTCATGTAACAAATTTGATTGTTTTCTTCTGGTAACCCTTTTCTTATTTTTCATAATAATATTTAAGACTAGATTTTTTGAGTTTTTTGACTGATTTTTCTTCAGATTTTTGCTTCCTTCTCATTGCTGAGATTCATCAGGTCTTGGTCCTAGGAATTTCCATTTTCTCTTTTTTGTTTTTCAGCCTACATGTCCCTATTTCTTAAGTCTTGGGCTGATTCCTATAGGTGAATATTCACACCCCACCTACCAGGTATGAATTCTGTATACATATGTGTATAGTTCCTATCCATACTTCAACTATTACAGAATAGTTCTACTTTGATGTCCTTATGTTATCACCAAGATCGTATCTATGATGCAGAGTCAGCATCTTCTGCCCTAAACCGAGTTCTCTTTTCACCTTTTTTCCATTCATTTGGTCACTAGGCTTTTTTCTGGTTTCAAGGAAAATGCTGTTTAGATCTTGCCTGTTGAGGTAAGTCAGCACAGAAGCCAAAGAAATGAGAAAATGCAGGATTGCAGAAATTTGCTGCTGCTGATCTCTAGCAGCATGATTATGAGGAGAACACCTGGAGCCACTGGCCAAAAACCTCACATCTGCTGATGAGCACAGCGCTACCCATAGCTGCCCTCAGAGAATAATGACTTCTACTTTGACCTTTAAAATTGTGTGTAATAATCTTTCATTGCTGAATTCTCCAAATTGGAATCCTGCTGGTAAGGGGGTCTGGGAAGTGCGTCTAGTTCCTGCCATACAGGAAAGGATTAAAAGATAGGGGTGTATCAATAGGCAATATCAAGCTCGTAACCTCAGTTCCCTTATCAGAACAGATATAGTCTCTTTGACTCAGAATTGTGGATCCAGCAGTTTCACTTCTGAATATTACTTATGGGAAACAAAATTACTGTCTTGAAGATTTATCTGTTACCCCCATGCTCATAGCAGCATTATTTTTAATAGTTAGACATGGAAACAAACTTAATGTCCATTGACAAATTAGATGAGTGTATAAAGAAAATATGGTGTACACACACACACACACACTCCCTGTAAAATCTTGGGTATGTAATGTGTAGCATGGTGATTACAGGTAGCTTATGTACCTTATTTACCAATCTTCCCAACTTTTAGAAAAGAACCTGACACATAGTAATTAATATTTATTGAATGGATATCCATGAGTAAGGGGTTGATTATATGGTGTATCTTCAAGTATAATTCCATTGAGCCCAATAAAGCTATATTTACATTGGCTTAGATGTCTGGTATAATGTTACATGATGAAAGAAAGTGCCACAAAATGATACAAACCTAATATTTTTCAAATTACCTACATATTTTTCTTTACTTGGTTAACATTAGGTGAAATACTAATAATAACCTGGGATGTTGGATGGGATAAATGTGTTATATTTTTATATTTGAATGTTTTAATAAGTATATATTTTTTAATGAATATAGGTTTTAAGAAGCAACTCTAGTACCTTGTTCCATTATTTGGGACCTTTTCAAAAATAGAATGGTACTGGATAAAACTGAAGAAACCGCTCTTTTAAAAATTCTTTTTTTGTACTAAAAGCATATGTAAACATAAAGTTATTTGCTTTTTGAAAGCAAATCCCGACATGTTTCTGTCTTCAAACATAGAGATTCATGACAGTCTTTTTAATAAATACATAATATTTCATTGTATTGGCATATACCAGAATTTATTTACCCAGTACATAAATTCTTCTCATTACTGTTTTTTTCTTACAAAAGAAAATCATTTAAGGAGGAATGTGTCTCTGTCTCAGTAAAATGTTAGCAGGATAGTACATTTAGTTTTGAGACCTGAATTTTGGTATGCATCTATTTCTCTGTTTTATTGTATATTCTCCTTTGATGGTTTTGGTTTTATTCCTGTGTATTTCAGGTCTGCGTATCAATGGAGAACTAATCACTGCCTACCCGCAGGTGGTGGTAGTGAGAGTACCAACCCCTTGGGTGCAGAGTGACAGTGACATCACTGTTTTGCGCCATCTAGAGAAGATGGGATGCAGGCTGATGAACCGACCTCAAGCCATCCTGAACTGTTTAATAAGTTCTGGACGTTTCAAGAGTTGGCAGGTCATGGTGTTCCTCTGCCAGATACTTTTTCTTATGGTGAGTTTACTAATAAGACTTTATTGCCTCAGTTTTAGAGCACTGATAATATTGAAAGCCCTACTAAACTGATAGGGTTATGTGATACAAGGAAATTTGTGAACATGAAAGAACTTCTTATAGAAGTGACTTTAAGTTTTAACAAACTAGGCAGGAGAATTATGAGACTTATCTTTGGTATGGGGAAGGAAATGGCAACCCACTCCAGTACTCTTGCCTGGAAAATTCCATGGATGGAAGAGCCTGGTAGGCTACAGTCTGTGAGGTCGCAAAGTTGCACACAACTGAGCGACTTCGGGGTAGGTAGAATGGACTGATCAAAACCTTTCTGTAAAGGGTCAAATAGTGAATATTTTTGGCTTTCCAGGCCATATGTTCTCTGTTGTGCCCCTCAGTAAAGCTGTTGTATTGTGAAAGCTGCTGCTGCTGTTTTTTGTTTAGTTGCTAAGTTGTGTCTGACTTTTTTGTGACCACATGGACTATAGCCTGCCAGGCCCCTCCTTTCCATGGGATTTCCCAGGCAAGAATACTGGCGTGGGTTGCCATTTCCTTCTTCAGAGGATCTGTTGACCGAGGGATCTAACCCTATCTCTTACATTGACAGGCAGGTTCTTTTACCACTGAGCCATCAGGGAAGCCTGAAAGCTGCAGTAGACGAAGCTTAAACAGTAAATGTGGCTATTTTGTAGTAAAACTTTATTACAAAAAGGCTATGAGCCAAATCTGTCCTCTGTTTGACAACCCTGAGGTAAAAGAATCTGATAATCGCTCTATAGTGTCTGACATTTTCATGTTAATGCTTCATAAATATTTTCATATTTTGAAAGAAAGAAGGGAAATGAAAAAAAATGACACTAGATATACTTTAAACCATTGCTTCTGAAGTCATCTGTGGGAAAGGACCATTTTTTTATTTTTTAAAAAACTCACTGTGGTTTTCAATACTATAGTGCCTAAAACCAATTTACAGTATGCATAAAGTACTGTAAAAATATCAGAACAATGCCAAATTGTTTTCTTGTGTTTACTCTTCTTATATTTTTCTGGACACATATCAGTAGCAAAGAAGTCACAGAGGCAGGGTTTCCTGGACCACACTTGATGTAGCACTGTTATAAACATTGTTGTGTTAATATATTCCTGACTTTCCAGTTCTTCTAGTTTAGAAAGAATCAGGCTTACTATAAATCACTGTAATTTTTCATTAAAATGTCCAGCCGAATGCTTGAAAAATTGGAGAGGCTTTAAAAAGAAATTCCTGTCCTCATTGTTATTTTTAATATTTTAAAGAAGGGAACTCTGCCAGTTTGTATGGCATATGTGGATACCACTGCTCTTTTTAGCAATTGCACAAGAAGAAACAATATCAATAGTTCCTTCTTCCTAACAGTTCTTTCGTCTTTTGAAATGTTACAGCTTACCTCATCAGTCTATAGTACTGATTTTAAGAGAATGGAAAGGAGCAAAGTATATTAACCAAATCTGGCTTAAAATGTGGAGACTGGCTAATCATAATTTCTCTTAAGCTACAAATTTATGATATTGCAATTGTTTAATGAACTTTTTCTTAGTCTGATGATTCTGTCAGCCATGCTGATTTTTTGCAACTACAATCCATTTTTGCTCTTTATCATTTATTTCTAGGAAGTATAAACAGAAAGAACAAGACATAACCTGTGGGTTACCTGAATAGCTCATGGTAGAATGAACTCTGTTTTATAATAGAGAAAAGAAAATTTAATACGTATATTTGATAAGAGCGAGAGCACACACACGCATGCATGTTAGCATTTTTTCAACTTTGGATGAGTCTTCCCCACTGACTCACTCTTCTTAATCCACTCACTCATTTCTTAATCCAGATAGAATGCTGTATACTAAAGGGCTTCTATTACTTGTGTGGTGGAAGAATGAAGGATGAAATATGAAAAATAGAACTTCCCTGGTGGTACAGTGGATGAGAATCTGCCTACCATGCAGGGGACAGGTTCAACTCTTGGTCTGGGAAGATTCCACATGCTGCAGAGTAACTAAGCCTGTGTGGCAGCTGCTAAAGCCTATGTGCCTAGAGCCTGTGCTTTGCAACAAGAAAACCCACAACAATGAGAAGTCCTACAATGAACAGTGCCCCTCACTTGCTACAACTAGAGAAAGCCCACACACAGCAATGAAAATGGAGTGCAACCAAAAATAAAAAATTATGAAAAATGTTAATAAAACTAGAAAACTTTGTTTTAACTTCTTTGATTTGGACATTAGAATATTTATAGTTTAATAGTTTTATCCATTTAAAAAGAAGTAGTTGTTTTAAACTGATAGTTAACTGAAGACAAAATTGAGCCATTAAGTTCTTACCTCTACCTTCTTTGTCTTGCTGACTTTAGATAAAATTTATCATAAAACACCTCTGCTGCTATTCTTAAATTTTATTTTTTACTCAAACCAGGTGGTCATGAAAATTTTGCTAAAATGATTGATGAAGCAGAAATACTGGAGTTCCCAATGGTAGTGAAGAATACACGTGGTCATAGAGGTGTGTATGAGTTGTTGCTATTATACATAATACTGAAGCTATTTTTCAGAACTTCTAAAGAATTGTAGCGAAATTGCTAGGTGTGTGGTACCTCAGACTTGTGGAAGGCTTTTGTGAGTTGGTGAGTTTTGCTGGAAGCTATTTCTGTTCATTACGTGGTTATCTTGGACATTTTAAGATGCATACTTAATTTAGACTGAGTCTCAAGTTAATGATCTATCTTCTTTTTTAACAGTACAAGGATTCTAGATCACTAACACCATCATCTTCATCCCAATTTATGTTGTTTGAAAACAGTATATAAAATATCTTAATAACTTTGGATTAAGTAATGATTTTTTTTAAGGCGTAAAATGATTCATAAATCCGAGTACTTCCAAGCTTTAGTGCCTTGACAGATAACTGGATGAGGGTTCAGCTGGGACTTCAATGGACTATTTCTACCTGACTTCTCCAGTCAGCCAGAAGTCTCAGGGCTCCTACAGTGACTGCTCCAGGGAACAAAGAATCTGTGTGACCTTTTACAACCTAGCCTCAGAAGTCAGATGGAATTCCTTATTCTGTATTCTGTTGGGTGAAGCAGTTACATCTCCTCCTAGATTCAAGCAATGGGACATAGATTCCCTTTCCTCTTAATGAGAAAACTGTCAGACTATTTATAACTATGTTTTAAAAACAGACACTTCTATTGGCACAAAAGTAGTAATGTACTGCTATCTTACTAAATGCAAATTTAGTATCTTAATATTGCATAATATATAAAACATATATTTTAACTCAGAAAAATGTTTTACTGATAAGTGAGGCTAGTATTATTGGCTAACCTGAAGAAATACAATTCACAAGAACTCAGCCTCACAATATATACTGGAATAAATTCTGTTAAGAGATTGGGGAATGTGAAAGTGACCATAAACAACTGATTCTGAGAAAGTAGATTGGGACACAAGAAGATATAGGTAGCAGATATCAACTGCTCATAGTCTGATGACATACTCATTTCTTACTCTTTTTGGTCACAGGCAAAGCAGTTTTCTTGGCTCGAGATAAGCACCATTTGGCTGATCTAAGTCACCTTATTCGCCATGAAGCTCCATACCTGTTCCAGAAGTATGTTAAAGAGTCTCATGGGAGGGATGTACGTGTCATTGTCGTGGGAGGCCGTGTGGTTGGCACCATGTTACGCTGTTCTACAGATGGGAGGATGCAAAGCAACTGCTCACTAGGTAAAAGCAATGCAGGAGTTTTTCTGTGATATAAAGTAGTGTTATTTAAGCTTATTCAATGAGTATTTGTTTATAACTCAGGTCTTTTTACCTAATAAGTTGAAAAATATGTCTTTCACATGTAAATATCATTAATAGACTTAACATGAACGTAATTTATGTATGTATAAATTTGCTTTCACCCAGGCTCAATTTGTAACCCAATTCACACACGTGTGAAATGTCTACCAGTTCCCCTCTTTGGTTTTATATGGAATTGGCAAAAAGTTCATTTGGGTTTTTCGGTAAGATGTTACAGAACAACCTTTTTGGCCAGCCCAGTATTATTTTCTGTATAATTGAGGTTCATTTAAGCTGTGTCCTAACCTATTTAAATTGTTGTCCAGATAATATTGCTGATTTTCATTTGTTTAAATGTATATTTTCTGAGATCTTTTATTGTTGAAGTGCCTCAGAGCATAGTCTGGGTGTTTTCCTCTTCTGTGTTTATTTTACTTTCTTAGTAATCTTACTTAGCATCGTAGCTTTAAATGCCATTTATTTGTTACTGTTTTCAAATTTCTCTCTCCAGTTTAGGCATTCTTGAACTTGGGCACACATGTGTCACTGCTTGTCAATAGCGTCATATAGATAACTGTTAGAGATTTTAGTCTCAACATGTCCAAACCTGAACTCCCCATACCTCTTCCAGTATGTCCCACACACTGTTATCTCCTTATTGTTTATTGGAAGCTGTATCTTTCTAGTTTAGACTAAATCCTTGGAGTCATCCTTGATCCCTTCACTAGTGTAAGACTTCACGTCCAGACTCCTGGAAATCTCTACTCTGAAAATGCACCACCTCTTACTCCCTCTCTCCCCCAGTGAGAGGATTAGAACAGTCTTACTTTACTTCCTGCTCCCCTCCTCTTGATTCATTTATTCACTGAACAAATATTTTTGAGCATCAAGTACTGTTTTAACAGTATGTTGTATATAACATTGTACAAAACGGACAAAAATTTCTGCTTTCCTGGGCTTTTATATTCCATTGTTCTGGTGAAACCATTTAATAGTTTTAGTTCAAGTATGGATTAGAATTTCTTTTACTGAGTTATCTTTTCTGCTTCAAGAATCAAGCGTTTACTTCATCCATTCCCAGGCTGTGTTTATCTATTTACGGTTAATTATACCCATATTGGGGCTTCCTGAGTGGCTCTGTGATAAAGAATCCACCGGCTATGCAGATGTAGGAGACACAGGTTCAATCCCTGGATCAGGAAGATCCCCTGGCGGAGGGCATGCAATCTACTCCAGTGTTCTTGCCTGGAGAATCCCATGGACAGAGGAGCCTGGTGGGCTACAGTCCATGGGGTCCCAAAGAGTCGGACATGACTGAAGCAACTGGACATGCACACACACATACCCATATTGCAAGAATTATTACTCATCACTCTTTATTCCCCAGCTGCTCCTTCCCATATCTTGAGTTTTCTATTCTTAGTCATCTGCTGTTAATATCTTTTCTGGATTATTTTCCCTGGATGATGTATGTGAGTGATAGATACCTCAGAGACTGCTTTCTTTTTTAACAGAGGAGGATGTATTGGCTGAGATAGGATTCTGAAATTGTAAAAGTCTTGCTTCAGTTCTACTGGTTTATAGTTGATGTGTGCATGCTTAATGGACCCATGGACTGTAGCTTGCCAGGCTTTTCTGTTCATGGAATTTTCTAGAGAAGAACACTGGAGTAGGGTGCCGTTTCCTACTGTGAGTGATCTTCCCGACCAAGGGATCAAACCTGTGTCTCTTGTGTCTCTTGCATTAACAGGTGGATTCTTTACCACTACTGGCACCTGGGAACCCCGCTTATAGTTTACCCTTTTACAATTGAATGTCCAAATCTACTCTGATTGGGCAGCGGGGGTGAAGTGAGGGGATAGGTAATATATATTCTTTGTAAGTTTTTTGTTTTGTTCTCTTACTTTTGGTTGTTTTACTTGAAAAGCTCAATATTTTGTCAGGATATTTTTAGATATGTGTCTCTTCTCAGTCTGTCCAACGTGGGTTTTAGTAAGCTGTTTCTATCAGACCTACTTGTTTTAAGCCTCAGGAAAACTCTTCTTTCCTTCTTGGGGAGGAGTTTTTCTGATTCAGTTAGCAAAGTTTTTATTTGTGGCTTCACCTCAATGTTTTTGTATGTGCTTCAAAATATTTCTTAAGCTAGATTTTCCAAGTTATAAGTTATACTCAGAAAAACAACTCTCCTTCATTTCTGCTACAGAAGTTTTTAACTTGGGTAGTCATTTTTGTTTTAGTTCAAAGGTTTTTTTGTGCTAAACTTGAACTTAATGCTTTTCTTTTATTCAAGTTGTAGGCGGCTTGTTGTTTTTGTTCTTGTTATTATCCCATCACATCAGAGCTCTGCTCTGGTTATTTGGAGCATTGCAAATGGTTACAGAGCATTAAAGATCCATCAGTACTGTGGGTGCCGAGAAGCAGTCTTTAATTCGTTGACTAGTGTGTCATTCCCTTAGTGAGGCAGTTACACAAAGCCCTCCTATTTCCTGGGCTTCTCGCCCTTACTCTTCCAGCCTCACTGGTGGTGGTGGTGGTGGTGATAGTGGTGGGCAGGTGGGGAGGGCTACCTGGATCCTACTCATGTGTGCATTTCCCTTTTGGTCTTTTCGGGATCAGGCAATACTCACATAGTAGTGAGGTCAACTTTCCTTCTGTTGAGCTCTTAAAGCCAAGGTTTTGTCAGAGTTCTTTTGCTTTCTGGTCCTTATCTAAAGCTTCCTGAAGCTGGTCACCAAATTAGAAAATCTAGTTCTAATTCTTTTCTCTCAGATACCAGCAAAGAGTTCCCCTACACTCAGCCAACTGCTTTAAGCCCCAGGATCCTTTCAGCTTAGGGATGACACATAGAATAGGGGCTGTTGAGCAAGAGAACCAGGTTCCTAGATTCTATTCCGTGTTGCTGCTGCTGCTGTGTTGCTTCAGTCGTGTCCGACTCTGTACGACCCTAGAAACAGTAGCCCACCAGCCTCCCCCGTCCCTGGGATTCTCCAGGCAAGAACACTGGAGTGGGTTGCCATTTTCTTCTCCAGTGCATGAAAGTGAAAAATGAAAGTGAAGTCGCTCAGTTGTGTCCGACTCTCAGTGACCCCATGGACTGCAGCCTACCAGGCTCCTCTGTCCATGGGATTTTCCAGGCAAGAGTACTGGAGTTGGGTGCCATTGCCTTCTCTGTTACACGTCTCTATTATTTTTACAAATTAAAATCTGGAACTGATAGAAACCAATAATAATATTAAATAGTTAACTGTATTTTTGCAAAAGTTCCAGTTATTGCAAGTAAGATAGGCTTTAGTCAAAGTTCATTGTCTTCAGAAAATATAACATTGAAAAAGTACTGACTCATCAATTTGTTAAGAGACTGGCTTGGAAGAGGATTCCCTAATGAAGGAGTCCTAGACTTCAGAGTCCCAGTTTTACATTAGCATAGCGCTTGTGTTTTTGCTATTGATTTAGAAGATTTTGAAGAGATGGTTAACCTTAGTGGGGTTACTTTTAAGGTCTGTTTTAGTTTTACTCCAAAAATGTATCACTTCTTTTTTTCTCTTTTGCCAGGTGGTGTCGGGATGATGTGCTCATTGAGTGAACAAGGGAAGCAGCTAGCTATCCAGGTGTCTAATATCCTAGGAATGGATGTGTGTGGCATTGACCTGTTGATGAAAGATGACGGCTCCTTCTGTGTCTGCGAGGCCAATGCAAATGTAGGTTTCATCGCCTTTGATAAGGCTTGTAATCTAGATGTAGCTGGTATCATTGCGGACTATGCCGCCTCCCTTCTGCCCTCTGGCCGGCTCACCCGGCGTATGTCCCTGCTCTCCGTGGTGTCCACGGCCAGTGAGACTAGTGAGCCGGAGCTGGGTCCCCCAGCCAACACTGCTGTTGACAACATGAGCGCAAGTTCCAGCTCTGTTGACAGCGACCCTGAAACCACCGAGCGAGAGCTGCTCACCAAGCTCCCAGGGGGCCTATTCAACATGAACCAACTGCTAGCCAATGAAATCAAACTCCTGGTGGAATGATTCCACCGGTAAATAATTAACCAACAAAACCCTTGTAAAACTTTCTTTTTCTTCTTTCCTTTTTTTCTTTCTTTTTTCTTTCTTTTTTAAACCAACTTGCAATGCTGTTCATGAAAAATGCTCAGGAAGATGAGTAGGAGTAGTTAAGAGGGAAGAAGTGGGAGATAGACATGATCTCTGCTATTAAGATGTTACTTTTATTTACAAATGCTACAGATAGAGAGGCAGAAGAGGTGAGACACAGAAAAATGTCAGGCTCTTGTAGTTACTCTTTAAGTTACTCAGAAATGTGTAGGCTCTCAGGCCATGAAGATCATAATTTTTTTCATGGCCCCTTTTGTTTTTGTACAGTTGGTACAAATTTCACAGGAATGTAATTTCATATTGCGTTTTAATGGATGAGGTAAACATCCACCTAAATTATAATTTTTTCTTTTTTAAAAATCTGAAAATTCAGCCTATACACCATTAACTAGCAGCTTTATCTTCATATTTACGAAATTCTAAGGGACTCTCTTAGCGACTTTTTTCAACCCTTGATATGAGTGGGAGGGCAACGTGAGTGTGACCCAGTAAAAATTTCCTTTCATGACAAAATTGGCATGTTTGCATGATAAAAGGGAAATGAACAGTATTGCAATGTCTGGCACACAAAATAACATTTACTCCATTGTAGATAAAATTGCACTAGTTAAAAATATGTGCATTGACTTGTATTTGTTAGTGTTTTAGCCTTTTTTGAAAGACATATGCTCTGTTAATGTTGCATTTTTTTTAATACATGCTAGTCTTAACATTCCCTGATCTATGCTTGCATCTTTAACAATGGCCAAAGTGAAGAAAATGCTACCTTTTTTGTTAACAAGACACTGACTTGAAACATGTGCATTTAAGCCTTTTATTTTTTCCTTTTTTCTTTTGGTGGTTGGGCATTTAAAGAATAAGGACAAGGAAAAATATTTTAGGGGGGCAAATCAAGGGCCTATAATTCCTGAGTATAAAATTGAAGTGATTCCATCATTATTTATTTGCATTTTTCACATTTTAAGAGGGTGTTGTGTGTGTGTGCGTGTGTGTGCATGTGCCTGCACACGCATGCATGTTTATGTGTTTGCTTTTTGTTTACACCAACCAATCAAAAAGGATAGAAACTAGAAAATGGAGCATGATGGGAAACACAGTTTTTTACTTAAACAGTCAAGTTGTTTTCATAACTGTACTCTGCTGGGTAGAGGTACTCACCTGAAGACGTGAGGAGAATAGATGCTTTTTAGGCTTTTGTGTATATGTGTGTGTTTGCTTTTTTTCTTTGATTCTAGACTGTCCAGTGTATGATTTATTCAAGGCTACATGCTTTCCCTCTGCTTCTTGCTGTGCATTTTTTCCTATTACACATAGATTTTGCGGTGGGGTAGACTGAACATTTTTTGTTTGGGGACTTAGCAGTCTCTTATAGCCCTACTCTCATGAAGCCTTCAATATTCTCTTTATATTTCTTTATTTCTGAGTTCATAAAAGCCCCCAAATTGCATATAATATGAGCCTTTAAACATGGGAAACTATTCCAACGAATGGTTTGGAAGGTGTGTTAAGAAGTAGAGATGATCCAGAGGTCAACGTAATTTTTTTAAGCAGCAAGTTCCATCTCCCTACAATCCTCTGAAGCTTTTTACCCAAGTCCTTTCTTGCCTCTCCAGTGCTTTTTTTCCTTCAGATGGACCTTAAACATAATTTCTTGGACACTTACTAGAGAGACTTCAAGGCAATAAGATCAGTATTAACCAGTTCTAACAGAGGTTTGATCATGCTTACTTGTACAGTTTTTCCCCCATTTAAAAAAAAAAGGAATGTAATAAAATTTGTTTTCTTTTCCATAGAATTAATATTAAAATGGAGTGAAAGGTTGATTGTTGGCAAATAGAATAGTACCTCTAATCTGTGCAGTGTCTCATTTCACCTTAGAAAAAGGTGTATAAGAGGAGTCTGGTTTACTTTAGGATATTCTAATCTCATCTAAAAGAATTTGACTTGTACAAGGTTATCGTGGGACATATTGTGGCATATATAAGTACCTCTGGCTCACTTGGTACTTGTTTTACTGAATGACCGTACTTTGGAAGATGCACACTATTTGGGATGGAGAACTGGAAAGGAAGAACATTTAATTAAATCATCATTCATATGTGTATAGAGACCATCTGGTTGCCACATAGATTATGACACATACACTTGGAATAGTTACATATCACATGTATATAGGTCAGTGAATTTTAAAACACAAATAGAACACCCTCTCTATTTGATGAAAAACTCAAGTTTCTGTTGGATGGGATAAGGCACCAGGAAAGATGTAGGTGTAGCCTTGTAAAAAATTATCAAATTGACCAACTACATTAGAAAAAATATCTGAGATTATTTCACTGTTACTTTTGCTCACTATCCATCTTTTGTGCATTCACACTCTTATTAAAACATAGCCTTACCAACCTACTTCTAGATCATACACTCATATGTTAGAATGAGAAGGGCAAGGATGGTCATCTTAGAGTTAAAGAACACAAATATCCTCTTGAATTCTCTCAAAAAAGTAAAGACTATGAACAAACAATACTGGAAGAACCCAAATAAACCAGCCCAGATATTTAAGTGAAAGTTAAATATATTTTCATATTGTTTAGTAAATTTCTTAAAATCTTTATTGCTATTATGAGAGTTAAAAATGTGTATTAACCAAATATGTATAGTTGTTATCATGTGAAAATCTGAATTATTGTAAAACTATTATATATTGTTAAAATTGTATTCTGAATTGTATTTAAACATAATTCTTTCTGATATTGCTTTTATGTCACCCATGATGAAAAGCGGACTATATATATATATATATATATATACACACACAAACATACAGATATGAACTATTCCATTTAAAAGTTTTAATAGTTATTTTCTTTTGATTGGTCATTTCTGCTGGCTTTTAACTCCACTGAACTTTGAAATATTTCTGTATATACTATCAATAAGAAAACATCCTGGAATATTTAGGAAAAAATCCATTGAGTGACTTGTTTTCATCAATCATTTTATCAGACTTTTGAGAAGGTATTGAAGACATTGAAAGAAGTCATTGACTTTCATGATCATCTCTTCTTTTTCTCAAGAAGAAAACAAGGAAAAAGAAATTCTCTTCCTTCAATGAATCCCCAGTCTGGGGTCTGGGGCGCTTAGAGACGTTGTGAAATCCAATCTTGTGTTACATTTTTCTCCTGGCTCACTCACTCTTTTTGAGAAGGTTTATGGGCTATATGGCTGGTGAGACACGATCCCCTCCTAAGAAATGTAGGTGCTCAGACAGGTAACCTCTGCTGCTACTGTTTTTATTTGTTTGTTTGTTTGTTTAATTTCTTTTAAAATTTGTTTTTGTTGTACTAGGATATTTTTAAATGTAATATATTGCAGGATTTATAACCAGGTACTGCTTTCTTTCTTTCTTTCTTTTTTTTTTTTTTCTCCTTAAAAAACAAAACAAAACAATTTCATTTAAGATACATTTAGGCGCCTTTGAAGCTTGGATTTTGGAATGTTTCAGTAGTGGACAGAAATCTGCTGTTGGAATCTCCTAGTCTTCCAGGTTTAATTTGAAATGTTTTTAGTTTTGTTTTGGATTTTTGTGTGGTATTTTATTTCCTTTATACCAATTGCCCTTTTGCCATGCTGTTTTGGGGTGGCTGCCTAACTCTAGTGACAGCTCTTTCTACATTAACGAAAATGTGGTGTTTTAAATTCCATAATGTTTTGCATTTTTAAAATTGTTTTTAAAGAAATATTCTAACTGCTTGCACTATTACTGTTCTTTGCCAGCCTTTTCAGGAGCCAAAAAAACAAAAACAAACAAACAAAAAAATACCCAGAGAAAAAACTTTCCTTCTTCCCCCTTCCTGATGATGAGTGAGAAGTATTGAGAACTTTCGGGGTCAGTGCCCTTCTAAACTCCCCTTCCCCCAATAATGCAGCTGTAGAGTGAATGGTAAATGCAGCGGTTTGGATTCAGGCACAACCCCAGCCTGCTGGCAGGTAATTTGATTCTCCTTTTTTTTTTCCATCACAAGGCTAACCTAACTTTCTTTTTAAAAGTTCCTTTCTTTATGTACTTTGAAGGCACCCATGGGTTTGTAATTACTTTTGTTTCAAAAAACAATGTGTAAATTTGTCTAGCAAATAATTTGGTTATAGAAAAACCTTTGGGGGTCAAGTTTGCATTAGTTGGGATGAACTCAGAACTTTCTTGGGGGATTTGCTTTAGCCGTTTAGATCTTTCCGTTTCTTGCATATATGTCTATGATTATTTCAGAGTGTGACTTTTTGGCTTTGTTTTTGTTTTGGGTTTGTATGTTTCTTCCATTGTGCTACTCTGGCTTAAGCTTTTTCAGAGGTTGGTGTTCCGAATACACAGTGAGCTCACAGTATAAAGACATCAATTAGGAGTTGACAGGTATGGAAAACTAGAGTTTTGAAAAGGTAAAATTAGGTTCTAGGATATATATATATGGTAAAAACTCACCATAGCCTTCAGTTGACCTTAGTAGTGCTTCTCTTTCTCTGACTTCATTATAAAAGTGAAAGGTAATGAGAGCAAGATAATAGAGAGTATTTATTTCAGGAGCAGCATGATTTCAGAACAAATGATTTTAGTGTTTCTGAAACACTAGTTCTCATAAAGAGGTACATGTCAGCAGACATCATAAAGTAATAGTTTAAACATTCAAAAAGTTATAGGTTGAATAGATTGGAGGGCACTTCTGAAGCACAAGATCTTGAAACAATTTATTAATTCCATTAAGCAAAGTTAGTGGCAGAAATAGGAATATAACTTAGCCTTTTTAACAGCCTTCCCGTTAGTTAATATACTATCCCCTCCTCTGTCTATCCCAGTCCACCTACCCTTTTCCTTCTTTTTCCTGTCCTTCCTGAAGTTTTAGCTCTAATAGGAGTTTTGGGAGATAATCCTCTTTCTGATAGGCAGGATTTTAGTGGCAGAAGTCAGGACCTTTCAAACTTCTCTTTGGATGTCCTGTCCAAGCAGGCTGTAAATCTGATAACCCTCCAGGTTAGTGAATAGGGAATCCTGGTTTGTAATGTGGTTTCTACTGCTAAAGGCATATAAGAAGTTACTAACTTGTTTTGTGCTTCAGTTCACTCCTGTGAGGTAGGGATAATCATTCCCGTAGCATCTTAAGATTTAAAATACTTATCTCTTGAACTGAAATTTACTAGTGGAGGAATCCCACTGCATTCCTGCAGTAATTTATGATGTATACTAAATAGGCCTGAATGGCAGGACCTTGTTCTGTTCCTGATAAGAATGGCCAGCATTAGGGTGTAGTACTATGTGATTACTTGGAACATGGAGGATTTGTGAACCTCCATTCCGCTGCCTTCCCCACTTCCCCCTCCCTGAAGATCACTTACATGTTAAGAATGGTTACTTTCAGATTTCAGCATATTCAAACTATATTAGATGGTCCTTATATAGCGTATATACCTGGCTGCTGTTGTGGGGTTCGGGAACATGAGGGGTGGGGTGAATTGTTGTTGTTTTAGGTTTCAGTCAGACAGCCATCCCTGTGCCCCAGTTCCCAGAAGCACAGCAGGCCTCTAGAAGCATCCGTGGGAACGGCGCAGTCCTGACATCAGCAACTCTCCTGCTCAGGCTCATCCCATATACAGAGGTCAAAGGGTGGGGCTTGAGATGGGGGAAGGAATGAAAAAGCAGAAACAGTGTCACTGCAGTGCCACTGTTGACCAGCCTTTCTTTAGTGCTTATGTCAGTGTTTGCTCTATTTTTTTTAAGTTAACCAAAAAATATTTTACTTGGGAGTAAAGGTAGTGGGAGGGTGGAACAAAAACATGCCATTTTTACTGGTTCATTATTACCACTAGCTCATTCTTGCATATTGTTCTTTAGTAGCTAATAAAGAATAAATGAAATCTAGACCTCAGTAATAAGGAGAATACGAATACAAGTGAATCTTAGGATACTAAAAAAGAGAAAAAGCATTTTTGTGGTATTAATTTCCAGTTCTACAACAGTTATTACATTTGTCACTGTGTCTCCCTTTTTTTGCCCTAATTCTTTTATGTATGTTTACAGTATGAGAAAATGTGCCTTTTTTTTTTTTTTTTTTGGTGGTCAGTCCTTTTAAAAGGACCTAATGAAATTACTACTCTTCTGCAAAAAAAAAAATACACCCATTGCTTATATGGGCATACAAATGCTACCCTATTTTAAATGTAGGTGGCGTATGTGTTCGTGTTTTAATGTATTCAGAGCCATTGGGCAATAAGCAGTCCAGAACATTGAAAACTCAAGCAGGTAAAGCACCTAACACCCTTAGTTTCTAGAATACTTTTAAAAACTCCTTTATTGCTGCTTCTTCCACGAGTCTTTTGGTAGTCTCTGGACTTAATATTTGCAGGAGTTGTAGACTACCTAGTTAAAATGTTAAGTTATACATCTGTTATTTGTAGGGACAGGTGAAGAAGAAAAGTGTTAACAGACAAGAAATGGCTCCTTGAGATGGCAACTGCTGAGTGTCTGAATCTCTCCCCCTCCCCCTCCCCCAGCTTAGCATGAACATTGATCATACCTGTTTTGATTTTCTGTGATTGGGATTTTTGTTGTTTTAACTTTTGGCGGGGAGGTTTCAGGGAAACAGGAAGTTCATGCACATGTGAAAATATGAAATATTAAACAAAGGAAGCTTTTCTATTTAATGTGACTAGTAAGCAAGAACCTTTTCTATATACTCTTCTGCTGCAGCAGAGAAATAAACTGGTAGGTGGCAGCAGAAGAAAGAATTCTTCAGATTGATGGCTACTGGCAGTCTGCATAGGAGAAGAGAGAGAACGTGACATACCATGTCCAGCAACAGGGCAGAAATGGAAACAGGACTGCAATTGCTGCTCTTGACTCTAAAATGGTAGGTTAATTTCAAGAATGTGTTTTCAGTCTGATACCAGTGTTACATAAGTTACTGTGGTGAGTAACCGTGAATGGCTATAAATTTTTGATGTAGAATGAATTTGTCCTAAGTAGAGTACTATCATTCTTAAATTAGGGGATAAAAATAGCAGTATGTAAAATTAGAGATTTCCAGTATATTGATACATGTAAATTTTTTTTAATCTCAACTTTATTGAGGTATAAGTGACAGATAAAATTTTAAGAAAGTGTACAACATGGTGATTTGATACTCATTGTGAAAAGATTTCCCCCATCAAGTTACTAACATATTCCATATGGGGACTTTAATGATGGTAAAAATTTATGCTATCTCATAGTAAATATAACCTCCCATTTTTAAGGGAAGCATTAGGGGGATAACTATAGAAGTATGTAATTTGACAAAGTTTGGGGCCGAAAATGTCTTGCTATCTCTTTCCTTTCTAGTCCCATTTCTTTATCACTGTCTGCCCATCAGTCCCTCTGCACATCCACCTTCTTTCTCTCTTGCTTATTTGGCTCTGCCTTTCCTCTACTCTTTCTTGGGTTGTGCTTCCACTTTCCTGGCTTGGTATTTCTCTTACCTCTGTCTCTCTGTGCTTCTCTTTCTCACTCAGTCCCTGTGGATTTTACTTATCTCCCCTCTGGCCTACCTTTGTTTCTGTTCTGGAAAACAAAACAATCTGCAACAAAGATAGAACATTATATTTTGAATTTCTTTTTCTGACACATTTCTAGGCTAAAATGGGAGAAGTAGATAGTTAAGTAGACTGATTGTGTGTACTTGGAATAAAGGATTTACAGTAACATGAAGCCGAAATAACTGATATCATCGTTTAAATAAATGGTGAATTTTCTTTTTTAAAAAAATGGTACAAAAAGTCACCTATTAAAAATTGATTAATGCTAAACACAGCTTTACATATATTAGAATGGAACATAAGAATACATGGCTTCAGTTAATAAGATTACAGTTTCTAAATTTTTAAAAAGAGTTCTGTCACATTTTGGTTAGTATATGGAGATGGCAGTACTTTAGAGCTGAAAGAAAATGAACAGCTTGGATCTTAATCAGAGCCAAAATTTATTGCTCATTGAATAACTTACTGAAAATGTAGTCTGGAGCACTAGAGGAAGAACCTTTTAAATTAAATTTTGTTTGTTCAGGCATTTTGTTACAGTAACTGTGATATTTTTTCTCTTCTTGGTGCTGACTAAAATAAAACACTGTTGTCTATATGATAGGATTGTTAGGGAGTAATATTACTGACACATTTTTGGTATAACTGTTATTTTTTAATTAGTATAAAATTCAGTGTCTAAAATTAGGTTGATTTTTGTAAGATAGCACATATCTCTATAAAGTGAAGTCGCTCAGTCGCGTCCGACTCTTCACAATCTCATGGACTGTAGCCTACCAGGCTCCTTTGTCCATGGAATTTTCCGGCAAGAGTACCGGAGTGTGTTGCCATTTTCTTCTCCAGGGGGTCTTCCCGACCCAGGGATCGAACCCAGGTCTCCCAACCTGCAGGCAAACGCTCTACCTTCTGAGCCACCAGGGAAGCCCGTATCTCTATAGTACAGTTTAAATTAGTCACTAGAAAAATATGTTTACTTGATGTCTAACTGAAATAAGTCACAAAACTCCAGGGACAAAAACAAAATTTTGGCTGTGGTGTTGGCAACATCTTGAAAAAAATAGATAAAATAATGGACCTATAAATGAACTGTTGATTCCAGAGAGAAAATTTCAGGAAATAAGAATAGTTTCTCCTGAAGAAGAGTCAAGTAAATTTGAGAAGTAAGGGTGTTATACCTTAGACCTTTTGTCAGTTGAGATCACCAAGGTAAAGTGTGGTGATTACAGAAAGATATGGTTATGGTTTTTGGCAGCAGTCTAGACAGTTGTTAGTCTGCAGTCTAACAGACAATTGTTAGTCTGCAAATAACTGCAGTCTAGTTATTGTTATATTAGCTACTCTGTGTATCTTCTTTTTCTTTTTTCTCATCCTATTTATAGATACTGTTTAAATGTGTGGTTTGAGTGAGTTGTATGTGTTTTTGCCCTCTAGGTTTTTTTCGTCTCACAGAATGGATGAAGATTGATCTTGACTGGATACGTTTTCAAATGGAGGATAGAAGTAACACAAAACAGGGCAACAGTAGCTCTCCAGTGTTTAGTTCCCTGTGCTTTCTTTCTAAAATAAAAACACCAGAACTGGGAATGAAACAGCATGGGGTGTGATTCATTCTTCTGTCAGTTATCCCTGCCCGCTACATTTTGTATAAATTCACTTGAGTCCGTATTTCTAGGCTTGATCCACATGGGTCATTCCTTGTTTCTTTCCTTCACTTTTTGCAAGCTTAAACTCCTTGGTTCTTGACAGACTGATCTCTGTATAATATATTATGATATGGTTATTACTTTTGGCAGAAAGGTAGACACTGAAACGTGGATTATGTGGAATTCTCCTACCCCTTTCATCTCAGTATATCTGTCCATGCTGAATAATTGTTGCCATGTTTCTGTCTCTGAAGAAGTGCAGCCTTTTCCCTGTCACTCTGACAAGGCTCTGGCACACACCTGTCATAGCACTGCTCACTACGTTTTAATCTTGTGACTGGAGACCATGTCTGACCTAGTTTATTTGAACTGTAAGTGATCTGATAACATACGTATATATACAGAGGCAGCTGTCATACTTTCGGTAAAGAATGGCCTTTGTATTTGATACAAATTCTGATCTCATTACTTACTGTTTACATGGCCTTTGATAAGTCACCTGCAAGCCATAAAGGAGTGTTTGTAAGAAAAATGGAAATAATTGTACTTACTTTACTAGATTAATGTTTAAGTAGTAGCTAAACTGTAATACATGTATAATTCTTAGCATGTAGTTGAGTATTTAATAAATACTGTCCTTGAATTCTGTAAATTTTGTTATTGAAATCTTATTCAAGAGCTGCTGAATCTGAATTTTTCTTGATTTCCTTTCAGTTTTATTATTTAAGCTCCTTTCACATCTTTTGGTTGGATCACTGTGTGTGCACATGTGTGTGTGTGTGTGAGAGATTTCTCAATACAGACAGGATTATTTCCACATTTCTTTGGCTAAGGAATTTCATATTTTAAAAAAAAGCTTTTATCTTGGGACTTCCCTGGTGATCCAGTGGATAAGACTCCCAGTGCAGAGGACCTGGGTTTGACCCCTGGTCAGGAAACGTAAGATCCCACGTGCCAAGACTAGGCCCGAGTGCCATAATTACTGAGCCTGCATACTGCAAAGAAGACCCATTGCAGCCCAGATAAATTAAAACACAAAACCCTTTTGTCTCGGTTCCCCCCCCCCCATTAGCTCATAACAAAAATAATATTCTTTTCTTTGGTTCTGCCTGGTCATCCAGTGGCTAGGACTCCACACCCCCAACACAGGGGCCCTAGGTTCCATCCCTGGTCAGAGAACTAGATCCTACATGCTGCAAGTAAGATTTGCATGCCACAACTAAAACAGCCTACATGCTGCAGCTGGGACCTGGCGCAGCCAAAAAAATTTTTTTTACTGTTTTTGTTACATGCAACCAAAGAATTCTAATGATACAAGGAAGGAGACTGAAGGAAGAAAAACCTTGAGAGATTTTTCTTAGGGTAACCAACTGAAAATAATTTGAGCACAAATTCAACCTTGCTAGAAGAGTTAGTATTTTCAGGGGGTAATATGTATACTAATGGTAAAAAATGAAGCACAAACTGGAATCAAGATTGCTGGGAAAGAGATCAATAACCTCAGATATACAACTGACACCACCCTTATGGCAGAAAGCAAAGAACTAAAGAGCCTCTTGAAAGAGGAGAGTGAAAAAGTTGGCTTAAAACTCAACATTCAGAAAACGAAGATCATGGCACCTGGTCCCATCACTTCATGGCAAATAGATGGTGAAACTGGCACACCTTAATTTTTTGGGCCCCCAAATCACTGCAGATGGTGACTGCAGCCATGAAATTAAAAGACACTTGCTCCTTGGAAGAAAAGCTATAACCAACCTAGACAGCATATTAAAAAGCAGAGACATTACTTTGCCAACAAAAGTCCATCTAGTCAAGGCTATGGTTTTTCCAGTAGTCATCTATGGTTGTGAGACTTGGACTACAAAGAAAGCTGAGTGCTGAAGAATTGATGCTTTTGAACTGTGGTGTTGGCGAAGACTTGAAAGTCCCTTGGATTTCAAGGAGATCCAACCAGCCCATCCTCAAGGAAATCAGTCCTGAATATTCATTGGAAGAACTGATGCTGAAGCTGAAACTCCAATACTTTGGCCACCTGATGTGAAGAGCAGACTCATTTGAAAAGACCCTGATGCTGGGAAAGGTTGAAGGTGGGAGGAGAAGGGGACAACAGAGTTTGAGATGGTTGGGTGGCATCACTGACTTAGTGGACATGGGTTTAGGTGGACTCCAGGAGTTGGTGATGGACAGGGAGGCCTGGTGTGCTGCATTCCATGGGATCAGAGAGCAGACATGACTGAGTGACTGAACTGAACACTGGAAAACTATTGCTGGAGCTATCCATGGTTATGTTCAAAGAGAATCCCACAGTTTGGTCATGTGATCAAAGGATGGGGGAGTAAATGAGTTTTAAAAAGTAATGGCTCAAGTGCACAAGCCAGACAGATGATTGGATTGGCCTGAGTGGCACTAGACCTGATGGTGGATCACTGGCCCGTAATAGGAATGTGGTAGGATTAAAGAATTGCCAGATCTGGTTAATAACCAGGGAGTAGGTGCCAATAGGGATAGTGAAGTCATTTGTACCAGTTAATAAAATCAACTTGAGTATTTAAGCACACATTTGGAATATTTGCAACATCCATATTTGGTGTAATTAGAGTATTTTATACTAAAAGCAGAAAAAAAGTTGCCAGTCAAATGTTTCCAAAACAATTTTTATTATCTCTTTAAGTATGTACTCCCATCTACTGGAAAACCCATTTGAGTGAAAACATATGCCAACATTAGTCAGAAACAATATATATTTGCTAGCACAAGTAATAAGCTTTTTATAAATTCAATTTATGTGTAAACAGATGGATTAGCATAATTCCAGACCACTTTATGTAAGTCATCTCTTCCAAAGAACCTGAAGTGTACTGGGGCTGGTTTTCACTGGGCCAGTCCTGACTTTGGATGACACGAATACATTATACCTAGAGTAGATTTATACAGATTTCTAAGTTCAAGGAATTTGCAGTAAAGTGAAGTAAGACCAGGCAAGCCGATTATTTGTCCAATAGTCTCTATAACCCTAGCCTAATCATTTGACAAATTGATAGTAAAAAGTTAAAACAGTCTAAAATTTAGCTTTGCCGCATGCCAATTCTGTGATTGTGGAGAGTTTTATCTTTGCACCAATTTTTCCGTCTGCGAAAATGATCAATGATAGATTTTTCTTAGATTTGAAAGTAAGCCTGATAGCATTTGGAGCTAAATACTAAATGGCTCAGCTGGAATTTCTCCCTTTTTCCCTGAACTATGTGGAATCTTAAAGAACTATAAGTGATAATCTGTCTTCCACTATGCCAAAATTCAGCTGGAAGATGGAAAGAAGAAAAGACACTGTAAACAATTAAATTTGCATAATATCAATAGTAGAAATGGGAGAAAATATTTGCAAACCTATATCTGATAAAAGATTAGTATCTAGAATTGAGAGTTTCTAAAACAACAGCAAGAACAAAAATCTAATTCAAAAAATGGACAAAGGACTTGAATGGACATTTCTCCAAAGAACACGGACGAGTGGCCAGTAAGCACATGGAAAGATCACTAATCATTTGGGAAGTGCAAAACGAAACTACAATGAGATAGCACTTCATTACAATGGCTGCCTCCTAATACATAGTAGAGGAGAAGGCTATAGCAGCCCACTCCAGTACTCTTGCCTGGGAAACCAAAAGGACGGAAGAGCCTGGTAGGCTGCAGTCTGTGGGGTCGCTAAGAGTCAGACATGAGTGAGCGACTTCACTTTCACTTTTCACTTGCGTGCATTGGAGAAGGAAATGGCAACCCACTCCAGTGTTGTTGCCTGGAGAATCCCAGGGATGGGGGAACCTGGTGGCTGCTGTTTCTAGGCTCACACGACTGAAGCGACGCAGCAGCAGCAGCAGCAGCAACAATACATAATAGAATGAGTTTTCCACAAGAATAAAAGGGGAAGGGGGTGGTTTTCTTCTCTAAAAGGAACCAATGAATGGAATGAAAATGGAGAATAATAATATAGAGATTATTTTCTTGTTTTACTGGAGATATAATATTTGAAAGATTAAGACAGATTTAGAAGATTTAAGTGATCTTCCAATGGTTACACAGTCGCAAAGCCTAAGTATTTAAAAAGTACCCTTAGTTTCAGTTCTCATAGTGGGAATTTGAAGCATTTTGGTTTATTTTATGAAGATCTGGTAACTAGAAATGAATTGGAATAGCTCTGGATACTCAGGAAGTGAGAAGATATTTCTTCCATTAAGCCCCTAAGATTCCCATCCTCTGGTATGTATGTATGTTTAGTCTCTCAGTCTTGTCCGACTATTTGTGACGCCATGGGCTGTGGCCCACCAGGCTCCTCTGTCCATGGAATTTTCCAGGCAAGAATACTGGAGTGGGTTGCCATTCCCTTCTCCAGAGGATCTTCCCAACCCAGGGATCAAACCTGGGTCTCCTGCATTGCAGGCAGCTTCTTTACCATCTGAGCCATGAGGGAAGCAAGCTCTTATTTCCCTTTCATTTTTAGAAACTTTTATTATTTATTTATTTGGCTGTACCAGGTCTTTGTTGTGGCATTTGAACTCTTGAGTTGCAGCATGCAGGATCTAATTCCCTGATCAGGGATCAAAACCAGACCCCCTGCATTAGGAGCACAGTCTTAGCCCCTGGAACACAAGGGAAGTCCCTATTTTTTTCTTAACATGTATTTATTCACTCATTTATTTTTGGCTGTGTTTTAGTTGCAGCACACAGAATCTTCTTGTTGTGTACAGTTGTGGTGCGCAGGCTTAGCAGTTGTGGTGCACGGGCTTAGTTGCCCTGTGGCAAGTGGGATCTTAGTTCCTGGACCCAGAATCAAACTCATGTCCTGTGCATTGGCAGATTCTTAACCACTGGGCCACCAGGGAAGTCTATATTTCCCGTTCTTTAAATGGGACCTGTGTATATGGTGGCATAGCATTGTGTGATTAGGTTATGTTATATGACAAAGGTCCAGGGACTTTGTAACTATAAGACCTATAATCAGTGGCTTTAAATTAATCAAATGGCAACCTAGATGTCCATCAGCAGATGAATGGATAAGAAAGCTGTGGTACATATATACTCAGCCATTAAAAAGAATACATTTGAATCAGCTCTAATGAGGTGGATGAAACTGGAGCCTATTATACAGAGTGAAATAAGCCAGAAAGAAAAACACCAATACAGTATACTAATGCATATATATGGAATTTAGAAAGATGGTAATGAAAACCCTGTATGCGAGACAGCAAAAGAGACACAGAGGTATAGAACAGTCTTTTGGACTCTGTGGGAGAGGCGAGGGTGGGATGATTTGGGGGAATGGCACTGAAACATGTATATTATCATATGTGAAACGGATCGCCAGTTCAGGTTCAATGCATGAGACAGGGTGATCGGGGCTAGTGCACTGGGATGACCCAGAGGGATGGGATGGGGAGGGATGTGGGAGGGGGGTTCAGGATGGGGAACACATGTACACCCGTGGCGGATTCATGTCAATGTATGGCAAAACCAACACAATATTGTATAGTAATTAGCCTCCAAAAAAATAAAATGAAAAAGAAAAAGGAGTTCACTAAATTATAATAATTCAGAAGTGAAAAAAAATTTAATCAAATGGGATGAGACGGCATCTGACACTCTGAACCGACTTGTGCCCAGACTCCCTACCCATTAACTGTGAGATAATAAATGTGAGTTATTTTAAATACCTAAACTGATGATAGTGAGTTCTGTAGCAGAAGAAACCTAATAAGGACTTCCCTGGTTGTCCAGTGGTTAAGACTCCAAGCTTCCACTGCAGGGGGCTATGGGTTTGACCTCTAAACAGGGAAATTCTGCATGCCTTGTGGTGTGGCCAGAAAGGAAAAATACAATCTACTGTGTGTATACAGAAACTAGGTCTGAAAAGAGAAGCAGCAGAGACGAATTTATGAGAAAGATTGAGGCACGAGGACAAGACGATGCGGGGTTGGGGAGATGGGAAAGAGAGAACTTATAGAGGTCAAGTCTGGAAATCAAGGGAGAAGTGAGCTTTTCCATGCAGCTGGGATGTCTTTTAAGAAATCGAACTTGCCAATTTGAGGCTACTCAAAGGACGACAGGCACTCTGGCCTAAATGGGAACACCAAGGTAATTACTACCCTGGAAAGCGGAAATCATGTTTTAGAGCTTCTATGGGTACCGCATGCTCCTCTGTCTCCAGCAGAGACCTCAGCCCACACAGACTGCTGCTGGCTTCACGTGAGGTGGCCCTCCGTGTAGAGCTCCACCTTTGTCTAGACCAGGAGAACTGGTATTGGCAGCTATCACAGAATAAAGAATGGAGGACCTGCCACGCAGCCTTCCTAGTAAGGTATATTTGAAAGAAAAATGAGATCTGCTGTTATGAAAGAAGGTTGAGTCTAGCACACGTTTTTCTACTTAAACAGAGCCGTAAGCTTTTCTACTTCAAAGACAGAACACATGGAATTAGATGGGCCTCTGGGCTTCATTTACACTTTCTCCTGGTTTTACTTATATAACTAACCCCTTCAGGATACTGAAGGAAGAAGTTTCTTTTTAAGCCAACAATTATATACGTAGATAAATACTTTTAGAAAAAAATTATTGTTGCACTTTTTTTTTCCTTTTAAGATTGGTGGTATTGGGAATTCCCTGGCGGTCCAGTGGTTAAGACTCCGAGCTTCCACTGCAGGGGTCACGGGTTGAATCCCTGGTCAGGAAACTAAGATCCCACATGCCTCAGTGGTGTGGCCAATAAATAAATGAGAAAACTGATCTTAAAAAAAAAAAAAAAGTGGTATTGAAACCGTCTGGAGATGGATAGTGGTGATGGTTGCATAGCAATGTAAATGTACTTACTGCCACTGAACTGGACACTTTAAAGAGGCTAAAAGGGTAAATTTTACATTTCATATAATTTAGCACATTTTTTTTAATTGAAAAGTTTACAGTTCTACCATTAGTTTCTAAGGCCCTGTTTCACATCTTCAGTGGCATTAAAAATCTTGAATTCAGTTTTTAAAGGAGCCTGATGGTATTATATAGCAAGTCTTCAAATATTTCTAGTAGGAATAATATTATCCAAGTACACATCTCAGCTACTTCTGAAGTTCTATTAGACATTTTTACCCTTTGAAGTTATGTTTTTGAGGCATTTCAGGCTGAGCTTAATATCAGATCCTGCTTCCCACAGTTTGCGTCACTTAGCCCAATCTCTAGGTTAAACTCTGATCTCTAGTAAAAGCACATTAAATATCTCTGGTCCAACAATAACACTTGGCATCTAAGAACCTGTTTTTATTGGCAAGGCTCTGATACTGTACTCCATTTTCGATACCAGATCTCTGTTTCGTCTCTTGTGGCTGAGTGTCTGTTCTGTAACCTTCCTAATACCCTGAATGCTCTATGATTAGGTTTAGAGTCTCATTCCACAAATATTTACGGGATCTACTACGTGCCGCACACTATTTTAGATGTTTGGGTTAAATCAGCAAAAAAAAAAAGAAAGAAATCCTCCTCATCATTTGCTTTATATTACAGTAGGGGAAACAGATAGTAAATGGTAAATGTTATTAAGCTGGAAGTGTGCCTGGAATGTTTGAGAAACAGCAATGAGGCCAGTATGGACAGAACACAGAAAGCAATGGTAGAAGAAAGGTAATTAAGGGTTAGATTAACAGGCCTTCAGAAAACTGTAGAGACACTATTTTATGTTGTAAGAAACTGAGACACATTGAACAATTTTGAGCAGAGAAGTAATATGGTCTAACATATTTTTAAGGTTTTTTGTTTTTTTGGCTCTGTGGCATGTGGGATCTTAGCTCCCTGACCCGGGAATCAAACCCAGCCCCTTGCATGGGAAATGCTGTCTTAACCACTGGGTGGCCAGAGAAGTCCCTACAAGGGCAACAAAAGAAGCACCTAAAACTATTAGTAGGAGCAGGCCCCCAGGTCACAAGAGGACCAGTTTGTATCCCCACCAACCAGAATGGAAAACTCAAATATATCATGGGACCAAAAGTAGGGAACTCGGAAGTGTATTGCCTCAGCAGTGGGAAAAAAATTGCCATAGTTTAAAACCCATTCAACCACAGGTTACAAAGCTCACCAATAAGCCTTACCAACAAGGACCTACTGTATAGCACAGGGAACTCTACTCAGTATTCTGTGATAACCTATATGAGAAAAGAATCTTTAAAACATGAATATGTGTATATATATAACAATCACTTTGCTGTACCCCTGAAACTAATGCAGCATTGAAAATAAACTGTACTCCAGTGAAATGAAAATATATATTTTTTTAAAAAGCAGGTATTTGCCTCTTGGTCCTATGGCTAAGACTCCATGCTCCCAAGCAGTGGGTCCAAGTTTGATCCCTGGTCAAGGAGCTCAATTCCACATGCTGCAGCTAAGACCTGGCTGCTATGTAAAATAAATAATATTTTTAAAAAACCAAACTTTGATCACAGCTGGGGCAAACAATAGGTTAACCAAAAAGCTAAAAAGGGAAAAGCTGAAGAGTGAATTAGCCATAGGGGCTTTGAAAGCTTCAATATATCCTGGAATCTAGGAGGCCATATTCATGAGTCAGGCTGTACATGTGTTCAAGAAAGACCTGAAGAAGAAAAAAAGACAAAAAAAAAGGGACCGCCCTGGTGGTCCTGTGGTTAGGACTGGGCGCTTTCACTGCTGTGGTCGTGGGTTCAACTGCTGGTCAGGGAACCAACAACAGTGAACTGGGAAGGGGGGACAATCTTGAACTGGGAAGAAGGGAGAATCTTGAACTAGGAAGAGGGGAGAATCTGATTGCCAGAGTTGCTACATTATATTATTTGATACACCTAATTTCCAAAAAATATTAAGATATATTAAATTAGCTATTTGAAATATGTTCAAAGAACTAAATGAAAACTTTGTCTAAAGAACTAAGGTTTGAGAACAGTATCTCATCAAATAGAGAATATCAATAAAGAAAGAAATATTATACAAGGAGCCAGGTTACCTCGCTGGTGGTCCAGTGGTGGGGACCCTGAGCTTCCACTGCAGGGGGCACAGGTTAGATACTCGTCAGGAAATTAGGATCCCGCATGCCCTGTGACCTGGCCAAAAAATAAAATAGAAGGAGCCAAAGGGGAACTCTGCCCTTGGAAAATATAATAGTTGAAATGAAGCAAGCACTAAAGGAGCTTTGAGCAGAAATAAGAATCAACAAACTCAAGGACAGGTCGTTTAAGCATAAAGGTAGGAGTTCAGTTCCGTCGCTCAGTTGTGTCTGACTCTGCAACCCCATGGACTGCAGCATGCCAGGCCTCCCTGTCCATCACCAACTCCTGGAGCTTACTCAAACTCATGTCCTTCGAGTCGGTGATACCATCCACCATCTCATCCTCTGTCCTCCCTTTCTCCTTCTGCCTTCAATCTTTCACAGCATCAGGGTCTTTTCAAATGAGTCAGCTCTTCACATCAGGTGGCCAAAGTATTGCAGTTCAGCATCAGTCCTTCCAATGAATATTCAGGAATGATTTCTTTTAGGATAGACTGATTGGATCTCCTTGCAGTCCAAGGGACTCTCAAGAGTCTTCTCCAACACCACAGTTCAAAAGAATCAGTTCTTCAGCACTCAGCTTTCTTTATAGTCCAACTCTCACATCCATACATGACTACTGGAAAAACCATAGCTTTAACTAGATGGACCTTTGTTGGCAAAGTAATGTCTCTGCTTTTTAATATGCTGTCTAAGTTGGTCATAACTTTTCTTCCAAGGAGCAAGTGTCTTTTAATTTCGTGGCTGCAGTCACCATCTGCAGTGATTTTGGAGCCCCAAAAAATAGACTGTCACTGTTTCCATTGTTTCCCCATCTATTTCCCATGAAGTGATGGGACTGGATGCCATGCTCTTAGTTTTCTGAATGTCGAGTTTGAAGCCAACTTTTTTACTCTCCTCTTTCACTTTCATCAAGAGGCTCTTTAGTTCTTCTTCGCTTCCTGCCATAAGGATGATGTCATCTGCATATCTGAGGTTACTGATATTTCTCCCAGAAGTCTTTATTCCAACTTGTGCTTTGTCCAGCCCAGCATTTTGCATGATGTACTCTGCATAGAAGTTAAATAAGCAGGGTGACAATATGTAGGATAAAGGGAGTGGAGCTATGTAAGAGTAAATTTTCTGTAAACTATTGAAATGGAATTTGTATTAATCCAAGTCAGATTGCAACCGATTAAGATGTTAATAATAATCCACAGAGCAACCACTAAACACACAATTTAAAATTTTGTAGGGAATTCCCTGGTGGTCCAGTAGTTAGGAATCTCAGCTTTCACTGCCAATGGCCTGGGTTCCATCCCTGGTTGGGGAAGTAAGATCCTGTGGCCAAAAAAACAAAATTACATAGTAAAGAACAAGAACATTTAAGTGGCCCACTAGAAAGCTATAACAAAAAAGAATGCAGTAATGGAGAAAGTGAGGAATAAAAAGACATAGTAAACAAATGGTAAACTGGCAGACATAAATTCTAACTGTTCCTTTAATACATCCAATGAAAGTAGATTAAATTATCAAAAAGCTGAAATTGGCATATGGATATATAAAAGGAAAAACGTGATCCAGTTATATGTTGTCATGTTTGATTCAAAGGTGTAAGTAGATTAGAAGTAAAGGAACAGAATAGGCTATGCCATGAAACAGCAACCAAAAGAGAGCCAGAGTAACTATACTGATATCAGACAATGCAGTCTTGGAAGATAAAAATCGTTGCTAGAGACTAAAAAAAAGATGTAATGAGAAAAGGTCAGTCTATGAAGAAGAAGTAGCAATTATAAACCTAAAACAGGTCTGAAAAATAAAAATGGACAAAATTGAAGGAATAGACAATTCAACAATAATGACTGTAGAATTTAATACCCCACTTTCACTAATGGTTAGAAGTACAAGGAGAATCAACAAGGAAATAGACTTGACCAACTTTATGTCTAACAGACATCCATGGACTACTTCAACACCCAACAGTAGCAAAACACATTTTCTCTACTGCACATAAGGGCTTTCCAGGTGGCACTAGTGGTAAAGAACCCTCCTGCCAATGCAGGAGATATGAGAGATGCTGGTTTGATCCCTGGGTCAGGAAGAACCCCCTTGAGGAAGGCATGGCAACCCACTCCAGTATTCTTGCGTGGAGAATCCCATGGACAGAGGAGCCTAGAGGGCTACAGTCCATGGGGTTGCAAAGACTTGGACATGACTGAAGCAATTTAGCAAAAACAAAAAAGAGGGGCATGTAAAACATTTCCCAGGATAGAATACATGTTTTTCAACATCAAAATCTCTATCTAGATCCTTTAAAATTTTTTTCTCTCTTCTCTCTTTTTGTTGTGGCTGCACCCTGCACCATATGGGATCTTAGTTCCCCAACCAGGGATCAAACCACACTCCCTGCATCAGAATCCACAGAGTCTTAACTACTGGACAGTCAGAGAAGTTCCCCAAACTTTCTCTTTATTGATATTCTCTGTTTGATGAGACATCATTCCCATATTTTCTTTAGTTCTTTAGATGTGATTCGATCACATTTAAAATAATTGGGGGTGTGGGAGGAAGGCTCCAGTGGGAGGGAACATACATATACTTACAGCTGATTTACACTGTTGTACAGTAGAAACTAACAAAACACTGTAAAGCAATTATTCTCCAATTAAAAACAAAATAACTAACACGAAGTTTTTACCTAGAAGTACAACATCTGGACTTCCTCAGTGACTATTTCTATTGATTTTCTCCCCCTGTGTATAAATGATACTTATTTCTCATAACTGAGGTTATTGATATTTTTCCCGGCAATCTTGATTCCAGCTTGGGCTTCTTCCAGTCCAGCGTTTCTCATGATGTACTCTGCATATAAGTTAAATAAGCAGGGTGACAATATACAGCCTTGATGTACTCCTTTTCCTATTTGGAACCAGTCTGTTGTTCCATGTCCAGTTCTAACTGTTGCTTCCTGACCTGCATACAGATTTCTCAAGAGGCAGCTCAGGTGTTCTGGTATTCCCATCTCTTTCAGAATTTTCCACAGTTTATTGTGATCCACACAGTCAAAGGCTTTGGCATAGTCAATAAAGCAGAAATAGATGTTTTTCTGGAACTCTCTTGCTTTTTCCATGATCCAGCAGATGTTGGCAATTTGATCTGTGGTTCCTCTGCCTTTTCTAAAACCAGCTTGAACATCAGGGAGTTCACGGTTCACATATTGCTGAAGTCTGGCTTGGAGAATTTTGAGCATTACTTTACTAGTGTGTGAGATGAGTGCAATTGTGCAGTAGTTTGAGCATTCTTTCGCATTGCCTTTCTTTCGAATTGGAATGAAAAATATCAATATTTGGGGAAAATATCAATAACCTCAGATATGCAGATGACACCACCCTTATGGCAGAAAGTGAAGAGGAGCTAAAAAGCCTCTTGTTGAAAGTGAAAGAGGAGAGTGAAAAAGTTGGCTTAAAGCTCAACATTCAGAAAACGAAGATCATGGCATCTAGCTTGGAGAATTTTGAGCATTACTTTACTAGCATGTGAGATGAGTGCAATTGTGTTGTAGTTTGAGCATTCTTTAGCATTGCCTTTCTTTGAGATTGGAATGAAAACTGACCTTTTCCAGTCCTATGGCCATTACTGAGTTTTCCAGATTTGCTGGCATATTGAGTGCAGCACTTTCATAGCATCATCTTTCAGTATTTGAAATAGCTCAACTGGAATTCTGTCATCTCCACTAGCTTTGTTCGTAGTGATGCTTTCTAAGGCCCACTTGACTTCACACTCCAGGATGTCTGGCTGTAGGTGAGTGATCACACCATCATGATTATCTCGGTCATGAAGACCTTTTTAGTACAGTTCTTCTGTGTATTGTTGCCACCTCTTCTTAATATCTGCTGCTTCTCTTAGGTCCCTACCATTTCTGTCCTTTATTGAACCTATTTTTGCATGAAATGTTCCCTTGGTATCTCTAATTTTCTTGAAGAGATCTCTAGTCTTTCCCATTCTGTTGTTTTCCTCTATTTCTTTGCATTGATTGCTGAGGAAGGCTTTCTTATCTCTTCTTGCTATTCTTTTGAACTCTGCATTCAGATGCTACTAGCAGGAAAGTCCTAGGTGTTTGATATCTTTATCATGATGGGTGTTAGTTACACAAGTGTATACAGATGTATACAGTTACAACTCTATAAAGTTTTTAAATCAATTACTATTTCCACATTTTAGCAAGAACAATTAGAAACTGAAACTTAAAAATACAATTCCATTTACAATAGCTTCCAAAATGTTTAATATTTGGGAGTAAGTTTAACAAAACACATGAAGAACCTCTGTACTTAAAACTACAAAATTTTGCTGCAAGAAATTTTTTAAACGACCCAAATATTTGTAGAAATACATCATGATCATGGATTAGAAGAATCAATATTATTAAGATATATTCTCTGTAAATTCATTTATAGATTCAGTGCAATTCTATTCATGTTCCCCCAGTCTTTTTTAATGGAAATTGACAAGCTTATTCAAAAATTATATGGAAATGCAAAGGGCCTAGAAAAGTCCAAACAATGCTGAAAAAGCAAAATCAGCTGAAGACTTTACTATCTGAATTCTAGGTTTACTGTGAGGCTTCAGGAAGCCTGACAGTATAGTACTGGTACAGAAGTAGACAGATGGAGGAATCCAGAAACAGATGACATGTCTATGGTCAATAGACTTTTCACAAGCACACCAAACAACTCGAAAGGAAAGTTAAATTCAGCAAATTGTAATGGAACAACTGACATCCACATAGAAAAATATTTATTTTAAACCCCCATGCCTCTGCACATCATACCAAAAAATTTTCAAAATGAATCACAGATCTACTTATCTTTGTATACCACACATCTATAAAGCTTTTAGAAGAAAATATAAGAGAATACTGTTGCAACCTACAAGCAAAGATTTATTAGACAGAACCCAAAAATCAAGAGCCATGAAGAGAAAAATGATGAATTAGACTTACCCAAATTAAAAACTGATGCTCATCAAAAGACACCATTAAAATGAATAAGCAAACCACAAATACTTGCAAAACATTTGTCTGACAAAGGACATATTCAAAATACACAATGACTCCTACAATTCAATAATAGAAAGATGAACAGTCCAACTAAATTAAAATATGGGCAAAATAATAATTGAATCAACATTTCACAAGTTAAGCAGTATGAATGGTCAGTAACCGCACAAACCAGTGCTCAGCATCTCTTGTCATCAAGGAAGTGGAAATTAAAACTGCAATGTGATATCACTACATGCCCTAGAATGGTGAAAATCAATAAGACTGATAAAACCAAATACTGACCGGGAAACGGAGCAACAGGAACTTTGGGTGAAACAGAAAATATTACAACCACTTTGGAAAAGTTTCAACAGATTTAAAGTTAAACCTACTCTGTGTATTTGTCTAAGAGAAATTAAAATCTATGTCCAAAAAAAGTGTAGAAGAATATTCATAGCAGCTTTGTTGCAGTGACTGGAAGTGACGGTCTCCACAAATGCCTGCACTCTTTGTCAAAACTGTACAGTTAGTGTGTGTGCTTCGATGTCTGTAAATGCCGACTTAAAGAGGAACCATAAGATATAGAGGTCACCAAGATAGCGGGGTAGGAGATCCCAGCCTCCATCCTCACACGAAGAATCTAAAAAGGATGAAATCATAGGAACGGAGACTAGACTGGTTACCAGGGGCTGCAGGAGGGGGAAACGTGGAGATGTTGGTCAAAGGGTAGAAACTTTCAAGAAGAATAATGTACAGCAGGGCGAGTGTAGTAGCAACACTGTAGTTACCGAGTTACACACTCACACGCTTCTGTATACGTAGAAGCTGCTCAGAGAGTAGGTCATGAACGATCTCACTGTAACCACAACATAGCAATTATGTGAGACGAAGGCTGTGTCACCTAACCTTGCTGTGGCAGACGTTTCGCTACATACGCATGCGTCAGATAATCACATTATACACCTTCAATTTTTCACACAACTCTGAACCCTCTGTACTGTCTTCTCTGGAAAAGTGGCTGTTCAGGTCTTCTGCCCATTTTGTTTAATCGGGCTGTTTGTTTTGTTGTGTCAGCTGTTCATGCGTTTCAGTTATTAACCCTTTACCTGCCATATCATTTGCAGATACATTCTTTGATTCTGTAGGGTGTCTTTTGTTGCTGTTGATGGTTTCCTTTTCTGTGCAAAAGCTTTGAAGTTAGATTATGTCTCATTTGTTTATTTTTTGCTTTTTTTTTTTTTTCCTTTATTTTAGAGACAGGTCAAAAAGATCACTAGAATTTATGTCAAGGTGTGTTCTGCCTGTGTTCTTTTCTAGGGATTCTGTAGTTTCAGATCATGGGTTTAGGTCTTTAAACTGCTTCAAATTTGTTTTTGCATATGGTGCGATCAAACATTCTAATCCTATTGTTTTGTGTGTAGCTGTCCAGTTTTCCCAGCACTACTTACTCAAGAGACTGTCTTTCCCCGACTGCATAGTCTTGCCTTTGTCAGGTTAACTAATCATGCATGCGTGTTAGGTCACTTCGTCTTGTCCAATTCTTTGTGACCCTATGGACTGTAGCCCACCCGGCTCCTCTGCAGGCGAGAATACTGGAGTGGGTTGCCATGCCTTCCTCCAGGGGATCTTCCCAACCCAGGGACTGAACCTCCATCTCCAGCGTCTCCTGCATTGGCAGGCAGGTTCTTTACCACTAACGCCACCGGGAAGCCGTAATTATCATAGGTGAGTGGGTTTATTTCTGGGCTCTCTTTTCTTCCTTTGATCTACGAGTCTGCCTTTTGTGCCAGTATCATGCTGTTTTGATTACTGTGTCTTTCTAGTATAGTCTGAAGTCAGGGAGCAGGCAATGTCAGTATTAGTGATTAGAGGTGCAAGGTATTAGCATCTGAAGAGAAGCCATCAGCAGGCAGACAACAGAAACCTCTGGAGGCACCAGAGCACATAGTGTTTCTTCTGAGTCACTCAGTGCTTTAAAGAGTTATTAAGGAATGACCCCGGACCACATCTGCTGCCAGCAAACTTGTCAGGTGGTAGAGAGAAATGGGAGACTTCCACATGCTAATATTGAAAAAAAAGCATTTTTCTGTCTCTTTTGCCTAAGCATCAGTTCAGTTCAGTTCAGTCGCTCAGTCGTGTCTGACTCTGTGACCCTACAGACTGCAGCATGCCAAGCCTCCCTGTCCATCACCAACTCCCGGAGTTTACTCAAACTCATGTCCATTGAGTCGGTGATGTCATCCAACCATCTCATCCTCTGTCGTCCCCTTCTCCTCCTGCCCTCAATGTTTCCCAGCATCAGGGTCTTTTCAAATGAGTCAGCTCTTTGCATCAGGTGGCCAAAGTATTGGAGTTTCAGCCTAGCAATAGTAACTTTATTTTTTAAATTCCAGCAGGAAAAAGAATTCCTATAAGCCCACATATAATCTCTAACTTTTTTCCCCACTGAAATACTTATTCCTACAATGTAAATTTTTAGAAAAACAGTTTTTGGGGGGGCAGAGAATGCAATTATCCTATCACAGCAGAGGAGAAAACACTTAGAATGAGCAAAACAGACTCCAAGCTACACGATGCAAGTCATAAACCAGCTGCTCACATGATATCAGGACGGAAAGTAAACAAGGCAATACGTTGCCACTAGTGTTATCTTTTCAAATGAGTCAGCTCTTTGCATCAGGTGGCCAAAGTATTGGAGTTTCAGCCTAGCAATAGTAACTTTATTTTTTAAATTCCAGCAGGAAAAAGAATTCCTATAAGCCCACATATAATCTCTAACTTTTTTCCCCACTGAAATACTTATTCCTACAATGTAAATTTTTAGAAAAACAGTTTTTTGGGGGGCGGAGAATGCAATTATCCTATCACAGCAGAGGAGAAAACACTTAGAATGAAGCAAAACAGACTCCAAGCTACACGATACAAGTCATAAACCAGCTGCTCACATGATATCAGGACGGAAAGTAAACAAGGCAATACGTTGCCACTAGTGTTGGTCACTGGAATCAAGGTCTCTGTGACCGGATGGAGACGTAGGGGCTTTTTTCTGTCCCTGGTAGGAAAGCGGAGCCCCACCTCACACCTAATGATGATACCTGGGGGTTTCTGAGCTGCCGAGCAAGCAAGCCTTCATCACACAAACAGAAGCTTTCCCTGATTCCTGAAGGGAGGGGCAAGTTTAGGTGCGTGGGGCACTCGGGCATGTGAGCCTAACATGGCCTCCCAGGGAAATCAGCAGAGGAGGATTCTGGAGCCTGGGAGAGAGCCCTCTGGAATTCAGAAACCACTGGGCTGTCCTCACTGATGGATGATAACTGGCTTAGATGCTCCCCAATTAAACGAGATGAGCACCCACCCTCAGGCTTCGAGCCAGGCAAGACTTGTCTAGAAATCCACTTTTCTAATCTAGCTTTAACAAGAAAAGAAATTTATAAATGGAGATGTCAAAACAATTGTAAAGGAAAATGTCAAATGGAAATTTAGATAATTCTGCTCCTTTAGTGGGAGTTCTAAAGCTTCAGATAACACAGCCAAAGTGGACTTCACCGAGATGAGTCATTAACTGCAATTTCCAGATCCACCACTCATCCGGGAAGGCTCATCACGGGAAGGAGCCCGGCGCACACAGCTGGGCCCCTGGGGTCTACACAGCCCTCGCCCAGCGGTACATGCTGTGGTCTGAACTATCAGAATGTCTGCACACTCCAGGACAGGTGACACGTGCCGTGATCAAAGCCAGCAGAAGAAAGAAACGCGCAGAGCAGACAAGGCAACGGGTCCTCCCAGAAGGGCTGATGGCAACTAGGCGCTAATGAGAGCGTCCAGGTGACTGGGAGTGACATCCCAGGAATATCCTTCCGAGAAGAGGCCTGAAATGATGAAATTGCAGCCTCGGTGGTTGAAGGGAGGACAAATTGGGAGCTCCTTACTTTTCAAGTGTGTCAAACACAAGTTAATCACCAGCAGGGCCACACGTATCTTCACCACCACTGGCCATGACATCCCCGACGTGCTGTCATTCACGCTGGGTCCACAGTGATTACGCTGCTGAACCCAGCAAGTCACTGTGGACGAGGAGCCCAACCCCAAGGACACATCAGTTTTTTCTTTTTTATCAGATGCACAAACAACAGTAGGTCCACACGGCAGCAGTTCCGACATCTGGGAACCACAGAGGCTGGACAGCTGAAAGTGAGCCTGACGTGTGCAAGTAGGAGGTAAGTGAGGCTGACCTAGACTTGCCCACAGTCCTCCTGCTTGACACCTGAAAGTGAGCCTGACGTGTGCAAGTAGGAGACAGGTGAGGCTGACCTAGACGTGCCCACAGTCCTCCTGCTTGACACCTGAAAGTGAGCCTGACGTGTGCAAGTAGGAGATAAGTGAGGCTGATCTAGACGTGCCCACAGTCCTCCTGCTTGCTAACCCTGCGACGGGCAGGTCACTTGGCTCCTCGGAGAGGCTGCGGTGGCTCGTCTATGAAACGCACCCCTGACACCCGACGGCCGGACCTGGGGCCTCCTGGAGTCCCTTCAACTGTTCCCTCCCTGAGCGGTTATTGTGCCAGGAGCCGGGAGGGGACACAGGCGGAACAAGGAGACTTTGTTCCCATCTCCAAGGATCTTACCACCCAACTGGGGCGAACAGATGGTAATAACTATGACAAAGCAGGAAAAAGAAATCTAATACAATAGAGAAACAAAATACTAAAGAAATAAGCTGGACACCTGAAAGTGAGCCTGACGTGTGCAAGTAGGAGGTGAGTGAGGCTGACCTAGACGTGCCCACAGTCCTCCTGCTTGACACCTGAAAGTGAGCCTGACGTGTGCAAGTAGGAGGTGAGTGAGGCTGATCTAGACGTGCCCACAGTCCTCCTGCTTGACACCTGAAAGTGAGCCTGACGTGTGCAAGTAGGAGATAAGTGAGGCTGACCTAGACTTGCCCACAGTCCTCCTGCTTGCTAACCCTGCGACGGGCAGGTCACTTGGCTCCTCGGAGAGGCTGCGGTGGCTCGTCTATGAAACGCACCCCTGACACCCGACGGCCGGACCTGGGGCCTCCTGGAGTCCCTTCAACTGTTCCCTCCCTGAGCGGTTATTGTGCCAGGAGCCGGGAGGGGACACAGGCGGAACAAGGAGACTTTGTTCCCATCTCCAAGGATCTTACCACCCAACTGGGGCGAACAGATGGTAATAACTATGACAAAGCAGGAAAAAGAAATCTAATACAATAGAGAAACAAAATACTAAAGAAATACAAAGAGCCAAGAGAGATTAATCCCATATGGCCCACAGGGGACACTGGCATGAAAGAGGTGGCATGTGAGCCGATGGTTTTTAGGAAGGAAGGAACAAGGACCCTCACTAGGATGAAAGCAGTAACATGGAGCAGGAGCAATGGATCCGGGATATTCTAGAAAGCCAGGGCGGGCAGGCCTTGATGGGAGGTGGACAGACCACATTCCCTGGCTCCCCGTTCTTAAGCAAATTATTTGCAGCTCAGGGTCTTAACTCTTTAGAATCCACAACTTTGCAAATCAGCTTAGGACAGACAAGCTGCATTAACTCAAAGTAATGTGAAAATGAAGTTGCTCAGTCGTGTCCGACTCTTTGTCACCCCATGGACTGTAGCTTAACAAGCTCCTCTATCCACAGGATTTTCCAGGCAAGAGTACTGGAGTGGGTTGCCATTTCCTTCTACAGGGGATCTTCCTGACCCAGGGATCGACCCAGGTCTCCCACATTGTAGGCAGATGCTTTACCATCTGAGCCACCAGGGAAGTTTGTGCTTTATTTCAGTAATAGTTGTAAACACAGAATTATAAAATAAGTATACAGCTAATAAATATAAGTAATTGTATATATACATATGTAAAGTAATGTACATTACAATATGTAAATGTACATTTACAATATGTAAAGTAATATACATATATCCATAGGTAGATAACTGCTAAGAATTTAAGAGTAATGAACTCGGGCAATTTAAACTACTTTCTCATGACACTTTAGATGTTTTTATCAGTGTGTAATACTTAGGATTGGAAGATGGGGGACAAAAGGAAAATTTGATGATGACTGTCAGCGTTTCAATAGGAAATCATCTCACAGATGATGATGGTAAAAACAATCTTTGAATTATTTTATAGTGAAATACTTGCTTTATTCTAATTTTTCACAGTGTTTCCCATTCTAGAAAAAGAGGACCAATGAGACCTATGATAAAATGAATAAGTGGAAAGTCTGCTGGAGTAGAAAGAATAATAACAAGCAAACAGAAAAAAAAAAAAAGTGCTGTGCTGCAAAGCTGCTGTGCTACAAACCAAGGCTAAAGGAAGCAGAGGGCAGGAAGAGGGTGGGGAGGGGGGTGATAAGGGGGTGATAGTCCTCTCTAGAGACCATCTCTAGAACCATGCAACCAGCTCTGCCCATTAAGATGGGCACAACTGAAGTTGTCTCAGAATGTGATCCAGATGCTTAAAGAGAAGCTTCCTGTCTCCATACCTGTTTCATCTTCATATGACCAGAGGGTCGGCATGGAGAAGACCAACCAAACTCAATCCATGGCCTCATCTAGCAGAAGCAGGGCAAACGAGGAGAAATTAAAGGCAAAGACCCTTCTGTGGAATACTGAAGAGAAATTTCTAGCATCCAAGACTCCTTTCAAGGGAGCAGGACTTTGCAGATGGAGATGTTCAGAGCAAGGCTGGACACAGTACATGGCATTTCTCAAGCATTGTCCCAGGTTCTTTACAAATATTAATACAGTTAATTTTGATAAAGCCATATGAGGTGAGGACTTTTCTTATTCCATATTCAGATGAGAAGGGCTTCCCAGGCAGTGCAGTGGTAAAGAATCCACCTGCCAACGCAGGAGACACAAGAGACACGGGGTCAACCTCTGTCGGGAAGACCCCCTGGGAAAGGAAGCGGAAACCCACTTCAGTGTCCTGCCTGGGAAACCCCATGAGCAGAGGGCCTGGTGGCTTACAGTCCACGGGGTCGCAAAGTGTCGGACACAACTGAGCATGCGCACACTCAGCCAATGAGAAACCTAAACAGAGATCACGTGACCCTCCTAAAGCCACCCAACCAGGAAGCCACCAGGCTGTCCCGCTCCGGCCGCGCTCGCGGTCAGTCTGCTGCTGGAGAGCACCCTGCAGAGTGGAACCACGGACGGACAGCTGACATAAACCAGACCCAAGACCGCGTGAGTCTACAGAAGGGTCGCAGTACGACCACGCGACTCAGATGTGTTCCGCCCTGTACTTGGGCCTGAGGAATGCTCAGAAGAAGAAGGAAAAAAAGGGCAATTCCTTATATTCATGGGGTCTAGTCAGACTGAAATGGTATGCTCACACATATAGAAATCAGATGTCTTGTTTTCTAACAAAGAGTTCTGATCCTTTTCCACACCCGGGCTCTAGCCACCACCAGACGTGACCCTCCCACTGTTGCAGACATTGCAGAAGCCTCAGATATGCAGATGACACCACCCTTATGGCAGAAAGTGAAGAGGAGCTAAAAAGCCTCTTGATGAAAGTGAAAGAGGAGAGTGAAAAAGTTGGCTTAAAGCTCAACATTCAGAAAATGAAGATCATGGCATCTGGCCCCATCACTTCATGGGAAATAGATGGGGAAACAGTAGAAACAGTGTCAGACTTTGTTTTTTTGGGCTCCAAAATCACTGCAGATGGTGACTGCAGCCATGAAATTAAAAGGCGCTTACTCCTTGGAAGAAGAGTTATGACCAACCTAGATAGTATATTCAAAAGCAGAGACATTACTTTGCCGACTAAGGTCCCTCTAGTCAAGGCTATGGTTTTTCCTGTGATCATGTATGGATGTGAGAGTTGGACTGTGAAGAAGGCTGAGCGCCGAAGAATTGATGCTTTTGAAGTGTGGTGTTGGAGAAGACTCTTAAGAGTCCCTTGGACTGCAAGGAGATCCAACCAGTCCATTCTGAAGGAGATCAACCCTGGGATTTCTTTGGAAGGAATGATGCTAAAACTGAAGCTCCAGTACTTTGGCCACCTTATGTGAAGAGTTGACTCATTGGAAAAGACCCTGATGCTGGGAGGGATTGGGGGCAGGAGGAGAAAGGGACGACCGAGGATGAGATGGCTGGATGGCATCACAGACTCAATGGACGTGAGTCTGAGTGAACTCCGGGAGTTGGTGATGGACAGGGAGGCCTGGCGTACTGCGATTCATGGGGTCGCAAAGAGTCGGACACGACTGCGCAACTGAACTGAACCGAGGAAGAAAGAAGATACAGTGAGGTTTTCTCCTCTTTGTTTTGTTGGTGTTGTTCAGTCACTCAGTTGTGTCCAACTCTCTGTGACCCCATGCACTGCAGCACACCAGGCTTCCCTGCCATCCTACCATCTCATCCTCTGGCTGAGTGGTTAAGGCGTTAGAACTAAGATCCAATGGACATGTGTCTGTGTGGGTTTGAACCCCGTTCCTGTAGCGTTGCTTTGTTTCAGTATTAATATTATTATATTGGGTTGGCAAGAAAGTTCGTTCAGGTTTTTCCTTACTATCCTATGGAAAAACGCAAATGAACTTTTTGGCCAACCCAATATATTATTAATACATAGGTTAAGGGCATCTTGGCCATTCTCTCACCTCTCATTTAGCATCTCTCCACCGTCTACTAGTGGTCCTGTCCTCAGAGTGACTGTGTGTCACCAGCCACTCCAGCCTGGCAAAGTGTCTAAGCTCCAAAAGTAAGTGCCTTCCCTCCTTCCACCATAGCCGAGCCCCACAGTCTTCATGCCAAGGAGGCAGCATTTAAGATGCATTTACATTCCATAAGATCACCTACTTACAAGATTTCTTATCGGAATTCTATAAGGAGGAGCAGCTCCTCTCATTGCTTCTTCTGGCTTTCAAGAGACCAAACTGTCATTAAGAAAAAAAATCAAGAAATCTGCAGATGTTTCATTCTTGGCAGTAAAAGCCCCAGTGAGTTCCAGATGGTAGAAGCCCCTGCTTCTCTTGTTTCTGGCTTTCGTGGCAGTGTTGAAGAGGTTTAAGAACAGCTGTCTGTGGCCTCTTTCTCTCCTTTTCTCTTTCTTTGAATGTCCTCTCTAACATCCCCAATGTTCCTTTTAAGTGAGGTCTGTTTTTTTTTTTTTTTAAGCAGATGCTCTTGTCACTGTCCTATTCTAGTCATGAGGTCCATTGTTGTTGCTTAGTTGCTCAGTCATGTCCAACTCTTTGCAACCCCATGAACTGTAGCCTGCCAGGCTCTTCTGTCCATGGGATTCTTCTGTCCATGGAGTGGGTTGCCATTTCCTTCTCCAGGGGATCTTCCCAACCCAGGGATTGAAACCCCTGCTTCTCTTGTTTCTGGCTTTCGTGGCAGTGTTGAAGAGGTTTAAGAACAGCTGTCTGTGGCCTCTTTCTCTCCTTTTCTCTTTCTTTGAATGTCCTCTCTAACATCCCCAATGTTCCTTTTAAGTGAGGTCTGTTTTTTTTTTTTTTTAAGCAGATGCTCTTGTCACTGTCCTATTCTAGTCATGAGGTCCATTGTTGTTGCTTAGTTGCTCAGTCATGTCCAACTCTTTGCAACCCCATGAACTGTAGCCTGCCAGGCTCTTCTGTCCATGGGATTCTTCTGTCCATGGAGTGGGTTGCCATTTCCTTCTCCAGGGGATCTTCCCAACCCAGGGATTGAACCTGTGTCTCCTGCATTGGCAGGTGGATTCTTTACCACTGAGCCACCAGGGAAGTCCCATGAGGTCTGTTACAGGAGACCAAATTGTCCTTCAGTCCAGTCTGAATCTGAGTGGAGAGGCAGCAGTTGAGGAAGAGTCATGGCTCATTGCAAAGCTCTGAAGCTTTATAGGGGCTGCCCAGAAAGTGCCAGGAGAAGAGTCCAAGGAGAATATCCCAGTTCCAGAGCAAGAGGGCCATGATTGACTGTTGAATTGGGTGTGAAAATTGGCCTTTGGATGGTGACGAACCCCACACACTCACACATACACCACTTGATCTCTGGCGGAGGGAAGTCAGGTCAATCTGGGTTCAGTTCCAGGCTTTTCCATTTACTAGTTGTGGGCCTTGGACAATTTAACTTCAGTTTTCTCACTTGAAAACTGAGATAAAATATATATTAAAGATTAAAAGTTAGCATTTGTAAAGATGCCAAACTATTACTTATCCTTTTCACTAACACCATCTGCCATTGTCTTTTAGGTCAACTAAATCCATAAATAATGGTCCAGACATGGGTTCTGAGCACAACTATAGGTATAGCCTCTCTCTGTCAGTTACCTGTCTGTAAGTGGGGATGTTAACACCCACCTGATGAGGCTGCTCTTAAGGAGTAGAGTCAGGTCCACAGGAAATGTGCAGTGAGTGAGGGCCCAGCATAGAGTGTGCCAGTCCGCAACCTATCACATTTAGGGAGGATGTCATCCCACCCTTTACCATCTGAGCTGCCCCTCCCCCGGTGGCTCAAACACCAAAGAATCTGCCTGCATTACAGGAGACCTGGGTTCAATCCCAGGTCAAGAAGATTCCCTGGAGAAGGAGATGGCAACCCATTCCAGTATTCTAGCCTGGAGAATCCCATGGACAGAGGAGCCTGGTGGGCTACAGTCCATGGGGTCGCAAAGAGCTGGACACGACTAAGCGACTAACCCTTTCACCATTCATCCTACCCTACCCTACTGTTCATGCAGGGACAGTCACTTGGAAAGCCAGTGAAGAGCTCACACATTTCCAAGGGGCCTTCTGGCCGTGCTTGGTAAAGAGAAGCACTGGAACCCCAGTGTGACTGACAATGATGAATGGCTACAGAAATAGCTGGCCCTGGAGCTCACGTTTTCAGCAAGGCCCTCCAGCCCCAATGAAACATATTCCTGTCTTCTGTCCTATCCCATGAGCCCCACAAAGTAGGGAAATAGAGTTTAGAAGATCACCACAGATGAGAGGCAGTGACCTAGTCTGTACTACCTCAGAATACAGAGTCATCATCTAGGTTGCAGGAGCCCAGAGCTCCATCAAAGCCTGGGAGTGTGGCCTGTGGAATGAGCTCCTTCTTTAATTCGATCATTGAGCAACTAAGACAATCTAGACAGAGTAGACACTCAGTGCATTTATTGATGATAATTGCACAAATGCCACGTACATTCCTGTACCCCAGGAACACCAAAATGTTCAGACAGTGAAAGCAATAATGCAGTCTGTAATCAGAATACCAAAAATTTTAATGTCACACTTAATCAAATCTAGTAACTCTCTCTCGTTTAGTCTTATCATAATAGCCAGTTTGATTATTTTTTATCTCAGGCTTCAAATCCCAGCCTGATTATTGAACTGATTATTGCCTGGACTTAATATTGGGAGAAATTTCTAGTTTTTGACTTTATTTTTGAAATTTACTTATTTCTGGCTGTGCTGGGTCTTTGTTGCTGCGTGGACTTTTCTCTAGCTGCAGCGAATGGGGACCACTCTTGTCTCAGTATGTGGGGTTCTCGTTGCACTGACTTTTCTTGTTGTGGAGCATGGGCTCTGGGCTTCTTAGTTGTGGTTCCCAGGCTCTAGAGCACAGCTCAGTACTTGTGACACGCTGAAGTAGTTGCTCCGTGGCATGTGAAATCTTCCTGATCCAAGGATCGAACCCATGTCTCTTGCATTGGCAGGCAGATTCTTATCCATTGAGCCACCACGGAAGCCCTGGGGGAGTTTTTACAATTAGTACATTTCCTTCAATTCTGCTATTTAAGATTAAAAATTTTGAAATTGTAAATTTTCTGGTTGTTACCAAGTTTTCTATGGTGCACGTGTACATGCTAGGTCGATTCCAACGTGTCCAACTTTCTGCAACCCTGTGGGCTGTAGCCTGCCAGGCTCCTCTGCCTATGGTATATACCTTCTGATTATAAAGATATAGGCCAAGGGATAGCTAGAAACAACACATTGATTTCTGTTTCACAGTTTAAAGTCATCTATTTGACTCTGAATAAAAATTTCTGCCAAACTAAAATGGTTATTGTACATTAATCATGAAGGCCAAACTTTCTAGTTTCTGTTTCTAAACCCTCTTACACAATTTTATTTCCTGATACTAACAGAATTTTTTCCATATAAAGGCATAATACATTATTTTTGTCACTAGAGGGCAGGAAATTAAAGTATATTGTTTGTAAAATCCCTTAAAGGTAGAAGTATTATATTTAGCGAATCATAATGATTTCTTAAAAGAAGGAATTAATTCATTAAATAAATATTGTCCTAGCAAATACTTCATAAGCACCAATAAATTCAACTCTTTTTGTCTTAACAATTTTTATAGGAAAGAAATACAAAATCCTATTAGATGGCAATTTTTAAATAAACATTTCTTCTATAATAAAATGTTTATTTAAAAAACATCTAATAGGATTTCTTCTATAATACGGAGAAGGCAATGGCAACCCACTCCAGTACTATTGCCTGGAGAATCCCATGGACGGAGGAGCCTGGTAGGCTGCAGTCCATGGGGTCGCAAAGAGTCGGACACGACTGAGCGACTTCACTTTCACTTTCTATAATAACATGTCTTCTAATAGTTCTCATTTGCAAAAAAATTCTTTATTACTTTCTGTTGTGATTCTTCCTCATATAATAACCTTGTTAAATCTTTCAGTTCAGTTCAGTTCAGTCACTCAGTCATGTCCGACTCTTTGAGACCCCATGAATTGCAGCACGCCAGGCCTCCCTGTCCACCGCCAACTCCCGGAGTTCACTCAAACTCATGTACATCGAGTTGGTGATGCCATCCAGCCATCTCATCCTCTGTCGTCCCCTTCTTCTCCTGCCCCCAATCCCTCTCAGCATCAGAGTCTTTTCCAGTGAGTCAACTCTTCACATGAGGTGGCCAAAGTACTGGAGTTTCAGCTTTAGCATCATTCCGTCCAAAGAACACCCAGGGCTGATCTCCTTCAGAATGGACTGGTTGGATCTCCTTGCAGTCCAGGGGACTCTCAAGAGTCTTCTCCAACACCACAGTTCAAAAGCATCAATTCTTTGGCACTCAGCTTTCTTCATAGTCCAACTCTCGAATCCATATGTGACTACTGGAAAAACCATAGTCTTGACTAGACGGACCTTTGTTGGCAAAGTAATGTTTCTGCTTTTGAATATGCTATCTAGGTTGGTCATAACTTTTCTTCCAAGGAGTAAGCATCTTTTAATTTCATGGCTGCAGTCACCATCTGCAGTGATTTTGGAGCCCCCAAAAATAAAGTCTTCCACTGTTTCCCCATCTATTTCCCATGAAGTGATGGGACCGGATGCCATGATCTTCATTTTCTGAATGTTGAGCTTTAAGCCACCTTTTTCACTCTCCTCTTTCACTTTCATCAAGAGGTTTTTTAGTTCCTCTTCACTTTCTGTCATAAGGGTGGTGTCATATGCATATCTGAGGTTATTGATATTTCTCCCAGCAATCTTCATTCCAGCTTGTGCTTCTTCCAACCCAGCATTTCTCATGATGTACTCTGCATAGAAGTTAAATAAGCAGGGTGACAATATATAGCCTTGATGGACTCCTTTTCCTATTTGGAACCAGTCTGTTGTTCCATGTCCACTTCTAACTGTTGCTTCCTGACCTGCATATAGGTTTCTCAAGAGGCTGGTCAGGTGGTCTAGTATTCCTATCTCTTTCAGAATTTTCCACAGTTTCTTGTGATCCACACAGTCAAAGGCTTTGGCATAGTCAATAAAGCAGAAATAGATGTTTTTCTGGAACTCTCTTGCTTTGTCAATGATCCAGCGGATGTTGGCAATTTGATCTCTGGTTGCTCTGTCTTTTCTAAAACCAGCTTGAACATCTTGAAGTTCATGGTTCATGTATTGTTGAAGCCTGGCTTGGAGAATTTTGAGGATTACTTTACTAGCGTGTGAGATGAGTGCAATTGTGTGGTAGTTTGAACATTTTTGGCATTGCCTTTCTTTGGGATTGGAATGCAAACTGACCTTTTCCAGTCCTGTGGCCACTGCTGAGTTTTCCAAATTTGCTGGCGTCTTGAGTGCAACACTTCACAGCATCATCTTTCAGGATTTGAAATAGCTCAACTGAAATTCCGTCACCTCAACTAGCTTTGTTTGTAGTGTTGCTTTCTAAGGTTAAATCTTTAGCGAATGGTTTAAATTTTGAATGGTAGAATTCCATCTACTGATTTGCAGTCATCTTCCAAACTGGCTTTTCTGGCATTTTTTCCATAACTGGCACACCCATGAATACCTTCCTGCACAAGACCTCCAAGTAAATGCCCTGAGAAGTTATGCACACTTAACATTTCTTTAAGCACTTACCGAATGAACCAGGGGTTTCTCTGGTGGCACAGAGGTAAAGAATCTGCCTGTCAATGCAAGAGATGCTGGTTCGATCCCTGGGTCTGAAAAATCCCCTGGAGAAGGAAATAACAACCCATTCCAGTATTCTTGCCTGGAAAATCCCATGGACATAGGAGCTTCACAAGCTACAGTTGCAGAGAAGTGAAGTGAAGTGAAGTCGCTCAGTCGTGTCCGACTCTTTGCGATCCCATGGACAGAGCAGTCCATGGGATTCTCCAGGCAAGAGTACTGGAGTGGATTGCCATTCCCTTCTCCAGTTGCAGAGAGTCAGACACAATTTAGTGACTAAACAACAATACAAAATGAACCAGACAGAGCTGAGTCCCTGCCTACATGCCTTAGATTCAAAATGTGAATCTAAAGTTGGAAATCTACATAACAAAATAATACAAAGGAAAATGATCAATTATGAATTCTGTGAACATAGAATTCAAATCAGATGATCTCAGGCTTTTACTGTCTGTCTCAACCTTACTGTGGTAGGCAGAATAATTGCCTCCTAGAGCCTGCATATATGTTACTTTCCATGGCAAAGGGACTTACAGAGATTATTGAGGTTAATGACCTTAAAAGAGAGAAATTTTCCTAGACTCTCTAGGTTGTTGTTGTTTAGTTGCTACCAGCTCTTTTGCAAGCCCATGGACTGTAGCCCACCAGGCTCCTCTGTCCATTGGATTTCCCAGGTAACAATACTGGAGTGGGTTGTGTTTCCCTTCTCCAGGAGATCTTCCCAACCTAGGGATCAAACCTGCATCTCCTGCACTGGCAGGCAGACTCTTTACCACTGAGCCACCTGAGAAGCCCCAGACTATCTAGGTGGGCTGGTCTAACTATATGAGCTCTTAAAATCAGAAGGATAAAGCAGAGAAGACCAGGCCAGAAAGATTAACTGGAAGAAGCAGAGGAGAGATTAGAAGTGTGAGAGGGAAGTGCCCCACAGTTGCTGGCTTTGATGATGTAGGAGCAGGGTCATAAGCCAAGGAAGGGCTTCTGGAACCTCTGAACAGCCCTCAGCTAACAGCTGAAGAAATATTTTCCTTCTGACCTACAGACCTGTAAGATAATACCCATGTGTGTTTTAAGCTGCTAAGTTAGTGGGAATTTGTCTGGCCATCCTAGGAAACAGATGCACCTGGCCACTGCTGATGGGATGAAAGAGGTCCCCTTTCCAGGGTCCATCCAGTGCCTTAGCTTTGCATCTTCCTCCCAGCTCACCCACAGTTCCACTAAGCTTTCCTGTAGGAGATGGTGCCTGAACAGAGTCTTGCAGGAGGAGTTAGCCAAAACAAATGGGAGTTGTTTCAGGCAGAAGGGATGGTGCAAGTAAAGGCAGAGAGACGGGAAATTATATGCCATGTGAAAAGAAGATGAAGGCTACTGTGTGTTGTGAAGCATAAAGTGTGGCAGGGAGTACAGAGAATGAGGCTGGAGATGTAGGTCAGGACCAAAGCAAGGAAACAAATACTACATTAAATACCACCTTCACCTATAGGCAATGAGGAGCTGTTCATGTACCACCAGGGAAAAGCATGTGCTTCACAGGTGATCATTCTTACAGCTGTAAGGGAAAAGGATTCAAGGGAGATGAAATGTTTAGAATAGTCATGCAGATAGCCAGGTAAGATGTGATACCTAACCTAAGACAATACTATCTGTTTGAGGATGAATCGAACAAGTATTTAGCTCATGAAATCAGCAGAACTTAGTGACTGATATGATATGGGATTGAATGGGAGGTAGGGTCATCAGGTGGCTCAGTGGTAAAGAATCCACCTGTCAGTGTAGGAGACGTAAGAGACTAGGGTTCAAGCCCTGGATTTGGAGGATCTCCTGGAGAAGGAAATGGCTACCCACTCCAGTATTCTTGCCTGAGAAATCCCATGGACAGAAGAGCCTGGCGGGCTACAGTCCATAGCATTGCAAAGAGTTGGACACAGCTGAGGGACTGAGCACACACACGTACAGACACGCACACTTACATGGTCATGCTTAACTCCCAGTGTCCAAGCAAATTGTGGTTCCTCCAACAGAGATGAAAATATACAGAGGGAAGAGCTGTGTAGAGGGGAAGAAGGTCATGTGCTATTTTTGGCATATGCTATGGAATTTGAGATATCTATAGAGAATCCAGGATAAGCTGTCTAGTGCTCAGCTGGATTTTTGAGTCTGAAATGCAGGGGAGATGTTCATACTGTATAAATAGGGACAACCTTGGTGTACGGCATATACAGAGTAGTGAAAATCGTGAGGGTAGTAGCAATTCCCAGAAATAATATGTTGAATAAAAAGAAATAGGAATCTCACATTAAACCCTTGAGTTTCAATGTGAGAGTCATGGAGAGAAAGAAATCCCTCAAAAGGTCCAGAAGAGGAAAAGTCGGTGAGATTAATTGAAGAAGCCGTGGAGTGTGGTGCAGGCAATGTAAAAAGAGAAGAGAGATTCCAGAGAAACGAAGCAGGCAGCAGTGAGGTGGGACCTACAGCAGTGCTTGAACCCAGCAGGTAAGACAACTCTGGTGACCTGATGGAATCCCAGTAGCACAGGTGATGCTGGAGCAGGTTACAGTGAAATGAGGGGAATACAGCACATGAAGAAGGGAAGAGAGTACTGTTTCATCCTTGATAGTCATTGCATTTTGGCCTGATGTCTATTCTTGGTTTTACCAGGACTTAGGATCTTGCTGGCTTCATTAAAGTTTGCTGAGTGCCTACTCAGTGCCATGCACTGAACTATGGAGAAGATAAAGATTATACATGTAGGGTCTTCCCAGTAAGGAACCTATGGCTAAAAGGTAAGATAATGCATAATAAAAAATGATACCTGGCCTTTATTGAACATTTTCAATGTGCAAGCACTGATGTCATGCATACTTTACATCTTTATGAGTATTATGTTAGTCACAATTATTATGCTTGATTTTTTTTCAGATGAGGAAACTGAGGCACAAAAAAATTATGTAATTTGCACAAGGTCATTTATCTAGTAAATATTCACATAAGAATTTAACTTCAGGAGATGGCATCAATGTGTACATTTAACTACTAGCCCTATAAGGGAAGCTCAAACATAATGGGGGTCAGAAGAGAGGAACCATGAAGCACTTTGGGGGTTCAGAAGAGAGAGAAAAAAGTCTTCTGTTGAGAGAATCAGGAATGAGTTCAAGAGGAGGTTGCATGTGATAAGGCTGAATGATGACGTGGAGCGTGAGAGAAGGAGCAGTGAGGAAGGGCCAATCCCAGGGCATGAATTAGCCACAAGGACCAGATGCTGAGCTCCTAGGTGCCATTGAGGCACGTGGGGAGGACAGGAATTCTGGAAGAAAGGAAGTCCTGAAAACCTGGACACTGTGAAGAGTGGATTTGCAAAGAAGAGATGAGTTCAGCCCCTGACATGATAACCAGAAATTCAGACTATAAAATAACCAATTCATGAAAGTTTACAATATAATTGGCTTATTTTTCACTCTGTCCTTCCACTAGTCCCCTTTTCTGCAAAATCTGGATTTTTGAGCTTCTTTTTATGTGGCTGAATACAATATGAAATGCTAAATGCACATGTTTAACAATTGTGAGTTAAACAGGCAATTCATTTGTATAAGCAAATATTTATTAGTGAAAAAATATTACTAAAGGAAATCAGGCCTTCAGAGATTGAACTATAATGATCTTCCTTAAGACATTCATTTCGTTTGGGCCAGGATCAAAACTGGAAGCAAAATTTCAGCTGTCTATAAATATGCTATTAAAAATATAGAGACCATATTTTAAGCTATAAATGTAAGATGCTGTCACATTAAAAAATCTCAGAAATGAAAATGGGAGTCATCTACTTTGGAAGCCCAACTATCTTACAGTAAAGATGTTTGTATATTAGATGTTTCAGTCAAGGTCCTGAACTTCGACAGCTGGTGTCATAGCCTGGGATTTTTGAGGAAGCCTTTCTAGTGAAGGAATTGTTTGCAGTGATATAGACAAGGATTCTCAGTGGCTCAGTGGTAAAGAATTTGCCCTCCAGTGCAGGAGACACGGGTTTAATACCTGGTTCAGAAAGATACCCTAGAGAAGGAGGTGGCAACCCATTCCAGTATTCTTGCCTGGGAAATCCCACAGACAGAGGAGCCTGGCAAGCTACAGTCCATGGGGTTGCAAAGGGTAGGACATGACTGAGCACATATGCAAACAGACAAGGTTAAGGGACCCTGTAGGCAGGGTGCTGAAGCGTGCTCAGAGACTAGAAGCAGCTAGAAACCATCACCACCCACAGGCCTGAGGTGTAACAAGAGAGAGGCTTTCCTAGAACCAGAGACAGCCCAGGCCTTAGGAGACAGAATAACCATCACACTCACCAGTAACATATGTATGTAAGGCTGCTGATGCTAAATCGCTTCAGTCATGTCCAACTCTTTCCAACCTCATGGACTGAAGCCCACCAGGCTCCTCCAACCATGGTATTTTCCAGACAAGAGTACTGGAATGGGGTACCATTGCGTTATCTGGTATATAAGGCTAGGAGATTTCAAAACTCAAATCTAAGCAACCTCATCCCATCTCCCACCAGTCACGTGCAGGATATAGTACCCTGCCCTGAGCTGTAAGAAGTTGGTCACAACCCAAAACAAAGATAATCTTTTTTGGAGATCACCTTTGAAATATTATGTGCACCCCCGTTTTCAACCAACACAGAAACTAAGGTGGTGTTAGCAGGCTTCTAGTTACCAGAGCTCTGACTTGTCTGACCCAGACTGGATAAGATTAGAGCAACCTGAAGCTGGCAGTTCCGTCCTCTGATCAACCTGTGTACACAGCCTCATTAGGCTTTTTAACTCCATCTACTAGAAGAAGAGAATGTACTGGGCTGGCCAAAAAGTTCGTCCAGGTTTTTCCCTAAGAGGTTATGGAAAAACCTGAATGAACTTTTTGGCCAACCCAATACTGGCTCAGCGGTAAAAATCTGCTGTCAATGCAGAAGACTTAAGTTCGATCTCTGAGTCAGGATGATCCCCTGAAGAAGGAAATGGCAACCCACTCCAGTATTCTTGCCTGGAAGATCCTATGCACGGAAGAGACTGGCGGGCTACAGTCCATGGGGTCGCAAAAGAGTCAGACACAACTTAATAACTAAACAACACCTTTTCTGTCACTTATATAACCCCAGGCAGTGAGATTAGGTCTAGTGTGTCACTAAAGTCGAATCTTGAACACTAAAGTTGGGAGGAGTCTGATCCCCTTTCAGGATGGCCAACAATTCCTGCAGGATTTGTGCCTCAAAGAGACATCCCTAAAAGGTGGTGGAAAAGTTTTCAACAGGAAGCATTTACGCTAAAGGATTCCATACATTCCAAATGGGAAATGTCAAGACCGAAATATTATTTTTATTATTATTATCATCACTTTTGCTGGAACAAGCAAATCATCACATATGGACTTTATAGCCAAAACATTTTTTTTTCCTGCTTCTTAGTTCCTCCATAAAGCCCAAAATAGGTAATTACAGAAGCCAATGAAACCCTTTATACGATCCAAAGATTTTGCGGGAGCCATCATCGCCTACACACTGGGCAGCAGGTCCTCTGGGGAACATTCAGTGTGAGCCACATGTGAATGAAAGTGGAAACTGACAGCTTTAGTTCTGGCTTTGGAACAGATGGTGCAGTAAATGATCAGCATGCAGTCTATAATTAAGGACATGGCTTCTCAATAATAACACCTAAATGTGCTTGTATTCCGCTGTATGTTTATCTCGGGAACAGACTCATATATGGTCAGGCTCTGGTCTGAGGCAACACTGATGCTTTGGTGACTATCATGAACAGCCCAAAATGATAAATGCCTTCTTCATCCATTCCCATCCGCCTCCAAGCAGCTGGTAGTCCTCTCTGACCCAGACGTTTCTTCCCTGATATTCTGTGACCCCCATCATCTTGGCCATGAGCAAATGGGATCAGCAGCTGGAGTCTGAGTCAGTGACTGTGATCAAAAGCCCACAGAGTGGTTTAGCCTGAGAATCTCACAGTGCTCATCCCTAAAAAGTGTCAACTCAATTCAAGTTCTTATTCTCTCTGGAGAAGTCTCAATGGAAACCGAAGCCAGGGGGCAAGAGCCTCCAGGAGCAGACACAAGCCACTCTGCATAGAGTGCAGGGCAATAGGGAAGAAGGTGCTGGGGTGTGGCAGAGAGGCTGGAGACTGGCACTGGGCACAGCAATAGACCTGAGGCTCTACAATAGTGCTGTATTGAGATTAGAGTGGAGGGCAGGGAGAGACAGATGTCTGACTCAGATATGGCTCCTGCCGTAGCCTGAACAGCCAGGAATGGCATCTCACTTCCTTAATGCCTGACTATGAGGTTGTGGCTGGAGAAGGGAATGGCAACCCACTCCAGTGTTCCTGCCTGGATAATTCCATGGACAGAGGAGCTACAGTCAATGGGGTCGCAGAGACTCGGACTCCACTGAGGGATTATCGCTTCCATGAGGTTGTGTGCATCATTTCCTGGTGTATCCTTATAGAAACTTCTACCACTGAAGATGGCTCTGTGATATCTCTGAGCACGTGACGTCTCTGAGCACATTTCTGTGTCTTGTGACTTAAAAAAAAAACAAACACAACGGAAGACAGGAGATTTTGTGTTGAAACCACGTTTGTACAAATGAGAGTTCATCCCCACCAGGAGTGTTCTTTTTGCACATATAGAACAACAAAGGATGAGTATGGGGCTTGGGGGAACTTCACTTCTAACACCTAAGCAGCACTGCATTTCAACTCTGCCAAACCAACATACTGACCGGTGCCAGAAACTGCTAGGATGAAACTGGTCGCAATCTGGGGAAATTGTGGCAAAAACTTGGAAGAAACATGAAGTGTTAGAGATTTTCATTCCTGTTGGGCATAACATTATAGTATTTATACAAACACAACTATATCATGACCTCCTTGAGCACCAGAAATGTGTCTTATTGCTCTCAGTGCCTGGGCAGGACCTTGCATGCATCTTAGACTGTGGGAAGCTGGTCATCGCTTCTTATGTCTGGGTTGTCAAGGTATACGGTCAGGTATTTAGGAAGATGCAGGCATGGGACCACAGATTGCCTTAGATTTTGGTGACATGATTTCCCCACCTGTAAATCAGTTAAAAAAAAAAAAAGAATGAGTAATCTCTTTTGATTATAATTGCTAGCATCTACCTCATTATGAAAAGCAAGTGAAAAATAACTTCCTCCAATTTCTCAGTAAAAACAGTGCTGTGGTTTGCAATGGAAGCAATTCTCACTTCTGAGAAGGCTGGCTGGTTGACCAGCCCCTCACAGAAATTGCAATGAGAGGTGAATTCCCCAGCAGCACAAGATTTCATCCTGAGTTCTGCAGACTCTGACCAAAGGATGTAGAGGAAGTAGAATGCCAAGTTAATAATGGACATGAACAATATAACCACCAGGTGGCGGGGCATTCACATCTGCTTAAGCAAGCACACAAGAGGTGCTCAGAGTGATTCCAGGGGGTTCTTTAGTTGATCAAAGGAAGGAGGGGGTAAAGTTGCATGGCAGCAAGCTGTGTTATCTTGCTGCTTCCATCTCTAAAATGGGCAGATTTCCGCCAGGTATATGGTCCTCACACTGGCCCGGCAGCACATCTCTCTTCTAAGCAGGATTGGATGGCACCATCATCCGGTTCTGGCCTCTCATGTCCCTTTTTTATGTTATGAAGCCTGGAATCATTAACTTTGTTGGCCCACTCCTTTGGCAGTTTGACAAAGCCCAGGAATCCCTTCTCAGGATAATATTTTCAATGCATACTATAATACATAGGATTACAAATGAAGCCAATTATCCTGAAACTCGGTCCAACCCACTGAGGTTAAGCCCCCTGCAACCTGACTCATTCATACAGCCTTTCTCTGAATCAGGAATAATGAAATCAATTAGGTTTCCCCTTACCAAATTAAATTCACATTCTGCCTTACCGTATTATTTCTAGGTTGCCTTGGTTGGAGTTTGACAAATCTCCAACTCTTCTGTTGCATTTTTTTTTTTAAGTTTTTATTTTTAATTGGGGGATAATTGCTTTGCCATGTGGTGTTGGTTTCTTCTATATAACAGTGTATCAGCTAGAAGGATACGTACATCCCCTCCCTCCTGGGTCTCCCTCCCACTCTTCTACTGTATAATCACAAAGCGTTTCTTGGTCAAACCAGCACATGGCTCCCAGCAACACATGGCTGACAAAGTCCGTCATTTCTTCCATCTCCAACTCCTAGAGAAGTTCTTCACTATCACTCCCTAGTAATGATGTACAGAAGGGAACTAGTAAGAAGCTGTGCAAGAAGTGAAACAGACGGGATAGAATGCCCTAAATGCAGCTCACCTAGTATTTTCTAAGCAACTTGCCTGAATGCTCAGTCATGTCTGACTCTTTGAGAGCCTGTGGACTGCCACCCGCCAGGTTTGTTTGTCCACGGGATTCTGGACTGCCACCCGCCAGGTTTGTCTGTCCATGGGATTCTCCTGGCAAGAATACAAGAGTGGATTGCCAGTGCCCTCCTCCAGGGGATCTTCCTGACCCAGGGAAGTCAATTGAGTCTCTTGTGTCTCCTGTATTGCAGGCAGATTCTTTACCCATTGAGCCACCTGGGAAGCCCATTCTACCCAGAGATCCACTCTTTGCTCTCCGGAGTGTCTGGAGTTCAGAGAGCTATTTTGCAATTCAGTCTAATCTGCCAAACAACTCTGGGCAAACCACCTACCTCTCTGGGCTTCAATTTCCTCATGTAAAATATGTAAATAACAGCCATGGCTCTAAATATAGTTGTGAGTGAAGTAAGTGACAGAATGCATGTGAAGGTGTTGTTAACAAAGTTGGCACTGAAAACCACGAGCACCTGGGTGTCTGTAGAACCTTCATCACATCTAACTTCGGCTCTTGTTAATTACTGATGAGTGAGTCCATCCTCTCCCAGCTTTTTTTAAGTTTGGAAGCATCAAGCTTGTCTCCACTCTCAGTGTATCCTACAAGTCTTTCTATTATAATTTCTTAAAATATAATTCATTCTTAAAATAATAGCACTTTAAAATATCCTTGTTCCTCCTAGGATATTTTTGCCCTGAAAACAGTTGTGAATGTTTAAGCACCAGGGTTTTAACCCCCTGCTGCTGGCTCCTCAAATACTGAGCTCCCCGCCCTCAGGGCTATTCAAGCAGGAGCTTGGTAAGCGTCTGTAGTAGCTCCAGTGAGGGTTTGTTTGATCTTTGTGACCTGCATTCCTGGTAGCCAACAACCCATACTTGTTTTGTTTTACAGAGTTCCTAATCAGGACTTTTGGAATCATCTGTCTGCCCTCGCTCCATAGGGCTGATATTAGAGATTTCCCTCAGTCATCCTTTCAGACTGCCTCCTTAATCAGGGATGGATTAAAAGATAACAATCACATGAAAAGTAGAGGCAAAATGGCCTAGGAGCCCTTTTTCCTATAAAACTGCTAATACCTGTCCAGGTGCACTCAGTTGTGTCCAACTTTTTGCGACCCCATGGACTGTAGCCCCCAGGCTCCTCTGTCCATGGGATTTTCCAGGCAAGAATACTAGCGTGGGTTGCTGTGCCCTCCTCCAGGAGATCTTTCCAGCCCAGGGATCGAACTCAAGTCTCTTGTGTCTCCTGCATTGGCAGGTGGATTCTCTACCACCTGCACCACCAAACTGCCAAGCACATAGCAACTCTGTGGAAATTCATCGCTGATGTATAAACCCTGCTAATCTGAGAGAGGACCTCTAACTCCTTTTCCTGTGCTCACCATTTCAGACTTTGAGGGGTGGGGCAGAGGAACAGGAGAAAATATTTTTTTCTTTCTCTCCTCTAAAATATGAGAAAACCTATTATTATCCTTCATAGGCATTGACAACCTTAATACTGTCTCACCACTGTCTTACAGTGAGGAAAATTCTCTCCTATCTGAAGTTAATTCACAGGAAATAGATTCTGCTAGCTACAATATGAGACTCCCAGAAATTACACTAGAAATGTTTAAAAAATCAGAAAACTTTTTCCCTGAAACTTTTGAAGACACCAGAGCAGCTTTTATTCTGGTTCCCTGATAGCATCTCATCCCGATCGTTAACCCTGGGCTCCTACCCTTCATTCCATAAGTGTTTACCTCCACAGCAGGTATGCATTGTGTTGGCCATACAAAGAGGCATGAGACAGTCCTTGTGTTCAAGGAATTACTCTCTTGGTCCAGTCTTTGATACTGACATCACAACACACCAGTTACGATGTAAACTGTTACAATCAGTGATACCACTACTGACATACTGATGATAATGAATGATTTACTTTCCTTTGCTGACAAAGGTCTATCTAGTCAAAGCTATGGTTTTTCAAGTATTCATGTACAGATGTGAGAGTTGGACCACAAATAATGCTGAGTGCTTAAGAACTGATGCTTTTGAATTGTGGCACTGGAGAAGATTCTTGAGAGTCCCTTGGACTGCAAGGAGATCTAACCAGTCCATCCTAAAGGAAATCAACCCTGAATATTCATTGGAAAGATTGACGCTGAAGTTGAAACTCCAATACTTTGGCCACCTAATGCAAAGAGACCACTCATTGGAATAGACCCTGATGCTGGGAAAGAGTGAAGGCAGGAGGAGAAGGAGTTGACAGAGGATAAGATGGTTACATAGCATCACCAACTCAATGAGTTTGAGCAAACTCATAGAGATACTGAAGGACAGGGTTGCCTAGTGTGCTGCAGTCTGTGGGGTCACAGTCAGACATGACTTAGCAACTGAAGGACAATAACTTCCTTTGTAAATTGCTGTTGCTGTTTAGTTACTAAGTTGTGTCCAACTCTTGGTGACCCCATGGACTATAGTCCGCTAGGCTTTTCTGTCCACGGAATTTTCCAGGCAAGAATACTGGAATGGGTAGCCATGCGTCCTCCGGGAGATCTTCTGACCCAGGGATTGAACTCTGTGTCTCCTGCATTGGCAGGCAGATTCTTGCCATTGCACCACCTGGTCAGCCCCTTAGTAAATTAGATCCCATTCAAAGCCATCCCCCAAGCACTTGTGATCATTCTGATTTGTTTCTGTGAGTGGGGTGGAAGTGAGTGGAGTTACAGTGGCATCTAGGTTCTGCATTCGGGATTTGTGACTATCTCAATTCATGAGTGTCACAGAGAGAGAGGGATTGAGAAGAGCTGCCCTAGCACATGCAGTGAGGTGCTGGACTCCTGGCCATCAGGAGCTTATAATACAGCTGGCTTGATATATCTGATAACCATACAGATAATGCATAATTCACAACTAAACTGAGGGAAATTAGAGTATGTAAGTGAGAGAAAGGGGGCAGGGGAATGACTTCATATTAGTCTTGAGACATTTTGTAAGGGTGGGAGGCTCCAAGATCACAGAGGTGTTAACAGGTGAAAGTCATGGAGACAAGCATATTGGAGAGGGGTATATTCCCTTCAAGGGGCTTCCCTGGTGGCTTAGTGGTAAAGAATTGGCTTGCAATGCAGGAGACACAGGTTCGATCCCTGGGTCAGGAAGTTTCCCTTAGAGGAGGAAATGGCAACCTGTTCCAGTATTCTAGCCTGGAAAATCCCACAGACGGAAGAGCCTGGTGGGCTACAGATCAAGGGGCCATAGGAGTCGGACACAACTTGGCTGCTAAACCACCACAGGCTCCCTTCAAAGTGAAACTGACTGCGGCTGCTCCCTTGTGTCTCCACACATCTTTCCACATCTCCCACTCAAAGCTGCAGCTCTCATCAGATTGAACCTCAAATCCATCCACTTCCCTATACCCCTCACCTAGACATCTCCACCTTAACTCAGGAACTTACTAAGGAAGTCTCCACCTTAACTCAGGACTTCATCAGATGTTACCTCTATTCCTGCTACAGCCACTATATGGCCCTTCCTGCCTCCACTACTGCCTTCTTCAAATCCCTCTCCACAGAATAGCCCCCCTGATATAAATGACCATGTAACTAACTCTTGTGCTGAAACCAACCAGTGACTCACCTCGTACCTCCAGGAGGAAGCCCCACCCTTGGACACAAGACCTTTCATATTGTAGTTGTCACTGTCCCTCAGCCTAGCCTTGCCCCTTCTTATCCTCTGTCCCCCTCCCCAGATCCTGAATTACCCTCTGTCCTAGTCAGGTCAGGTTCACCTAACAAAATGCTATAGATTGGATGCCTAAATAATAGAAATGTGTTTTCTTACAGTTCTGGTGACTCGAAGTCCAAGACCAAGGTGCCAGCAGGACTGACGTCCAGTAAGGACTCTCTTTGGATTGCAGACAGCCACCCTCTTGCTGTGTCTTCACATGGCCATTCCTTGGTGCATGCCTGTGGAGAGAAAAGGCTGGCGAGTGAACCAGCTCCTTGGTGTGTCTCACAAGGACACTAATCCTGTAGGATCATGGCCTCATCCCCATGTCCCAGTCCAATCCTCATTACCACCCACAAGCTCCGTCTCCAAATGCCATCACACTGGGGAGTTAGGGTTTCAAAATATGAATCTGGGAGAGGGGAACAAAAATTTTCAGTCCATACTACTTGCTAGTCTCTGAGCTGTTCCCACTAGTTGGTAGTGTCCTTCTCTGAACCACTCCCTGAAACCCCCTTTCTGCCACCCCCTCTACCTGTTGTCTTTGTTTGGCTAATTCCTTTATACACCTTAAGACTGAGTTCAAATTCAGCTATAGGCTCCCATGGGCATCTTATATGCTTCCATCGAGGCTGTCCTATAGCTGAAAGGACCATATATATTAATATATGGGTTTCCCAGGTGGTGCAATGGTAAAGAATCTGCCTGCCAATGCAGGAGACACAGGAGACGAGGGTTTAATCCCTGGGTCAGGAAGATGCACTGGTGTGGGAAATGGCAACCTGTTCCAGCATTCTTGCCTAGATAATCCCATAGACAGAGGAGCCTGGCAGGCTACTGTCCATGGGGTGACAAACAGTGGACTTAACTGAGCACACAGACACACACACACACACTATATATATATATATATATATATATATATATAGTCAGGATGGTAAAAAAATATATATATATAATGTATGTATACATTATATATATATAATCCAGGGCCATAATTTCCCTCAGGGCAGAAGTAATGTCTTATTTTTATCTGTCATCCTATCCCTAAAGCTTAGCACAGCACCTGTCACATATTTGTTGAATGGATGAATAAATGAATAAGAAGGAAGGTGAGGCCATGTTGTGGGAAAAATGAGGCAGAAAATTTATGCTTTTTAAAATAAGTAGCTTGAAGCCCTTATATATTCTTGGCATAAAATATGATACACCTGGTTTTATAAGGACGGTTGGAAAGTTCTGTTAAAGAATGATAGGGGATGGGTGGGGACACCTGCTATGAGACGATCGTAATAATCCCATATTGATGTAATGATGTTGGAAATAGTAACAATCATATCTATCATTTGTCCAGCACTTGCTGTATCAGATATCAAGCAATTTTGTCTATACTGTTTTTACTGTGGCTTTATTTATTTGTCTTTGGCTACGCTGGCTCTTCGTTGGTGCGTGGGCTTTTTCTCAGTTGCAGTGCACAAGTGCACTGCCATGGATTCTCTTGCTGCAGGGCACCAGTTCTGGGCACGTGGGCTCGGTGGTTGCAGCTCCCAGGGTTTAGAGCACAGGCTCAGTAGCTGTGGTGCATGGGCTTAGTCGCTCCGTGGCATGTGGGATCTTCCTGGATCAGCAATCGAACCTCTGTCTCCTACTTTGGCAGTCAGATTCTTTACTACCGAGCCACCACGGAAGTCCTCAAGCGTTTCAAATGTGTAACTTAGATTCTAACAACCCCAGCTGAGAAGATTAAAAAAAAAATTCCTATTTTATGTAAGGGGAACCTGCGGTACAGAGAGATTAAGGTCACAGAGCTAGGAAGTAGCAGAGATTAAAGGTAAACTATAAAAGACATTTCAAATGCTGAAGAATCACAGCTTGAAGCTAGTTAGGTGTTATAAGAGAATGGGAGAAGCAAGGACGATGTTCAGGATTCTAACATAGGGAAAGAGAAAACTGAAAAAGTTAGGATGAGAAGTCACCTTGTTGAGAGACACTGTGATCATCTGGGATGAATTGGCCTTGATGTAGCGACTTGACATCCCAGTGGAGGTGACCCGTAGGCAGTTATAAATACACACAGCAAGCCCACGTGGACTCTGACACATGTGTTTAGGTCCAGGGAGATGCAAACATGGATTTTATGTGACATTTCTTTCTTTTTTCTTTGTTGAAAGTATAGCTGATTTACAGTATTATATTAGTTTCAGGTGTACCACATATTCAAAGTTTTTAAATTTAAAAACACCATAAAATATTGGTTGTCTCCTTCATTCCATACAATATATCCTTGTAGTTTATTTTTTACATAGTGGTTATCTTGCCCCACCCCACTTCCTTCTCCCCATTGGTTAGCACTAGTTTTTACTCTATATCTGTGGGTCTTTTGCTGTTTTATTATATACATGCATTTTTAAATTTTTTCAGATTCCACATTTAAGAGATAACAGCATAATACTCTCTAGGTCCATCCACATTGTTGCAAATGAGAATTTCATTCTTTGTTATGGCTGAGTCATATCCCTTTGTATATATGTATCACATCTTCTTTATCTGTTCATCTGTTAATAGACATTTAAGTTGCTTCCATATCTTGGCTATTGTGAACGTTGGTGCTAGGAACATAGGGGTGCATGCATTTTTTTGAATTAGTGTTTTCATTTTCTTCTGATATATACCCAGGAGTGGAATTGCTGAATCATGACAGTTCTATTTATAGTTCATTTGGACAACTAAGTGAAGGGTGGTATTAAGGAGGATTTACTGAAGTCAGGGACACAGGTTAGGAGTGGAGAGGCTTTGTATACTTTAAGATAAATGAAACAATAAATTTAATATTATGTATATTTTACCACTATAAAAAGAGGTGAGAGACTGCTTCAGGGATCCAGGGAAGAGATGATTAGACATAACATGGGAAAGGTCAAGGGAAACTTAATAAGGAAGATTTATTGAACCATCCATCCTTTGACTTATTCTAGCTATAAACATAAGAGTGATTTATTTTTTAACATTTATTGACCTGATACTACGTGCCAGATGCTGGGCTGGGGCACAAAGATGGATAATCATTCCTACTCTTTAACTGTATCCTGCACACAATTGCCTAGTGAGATTAAAAGATTCATATGCAGTATTCATAACACAACATATCAGGGGGCTTTTGACACAAGTAAAGGATACTATGGAAGCACAGTGGAGGGCAACTAATAAGCTGTAGGGAATAGTCAGGGAAGGGTTCTGAGACCTGGTGGCCTGTGAATTGGATCTTAAACAATGAAGAAGACCTTGTCAGGTAAAGGGGAGTTGGAGGGAGGAGGGAGAATTCCAAGCAGAAAAGAGCACAGGTGGTGTTGCTGAGACATTGCTGGGAGGCACAGAGGGGCAAAGAAGGGACAGGAGGTCTTGGCATCTGAAGATTTCCTGTTACTACAGCACATCTGCTGCTTCCGTGATGGGACCCATTCCCTTGGTCCAGGTGGGTGGTGATGGAGCCCCAAACTCTCAGCCCACCCAGCTGGGGAGAGCAGCTCCATCAGGCAGGATGGATGTCTACTGCCTTTGGCACATTTGGAAAACAGTTCTCATGAAGAGCCTGGGGAGCAGAAGGAGGAGCAGTGGAGAGGGCCCTTCAGAAGATTCTGAGGGTGGTGTAGACTTCAGCAATGCCATAATTATTACTGAAAGAAGATTTGTTATTTAGTCAGTCAGTCATGTCCTACTCTTTTGCAACTCCATGGACTGTAGCCTGTAGGCTCCTCTGTCCATGGGATTGTTGTTGTTGTTTTTAATTTTTAATTGAAGGGTAATTGCTTTACAGAATTTTGTGGTTTTCTGCCATACATCAGCAAGAGTCAGCCATAGGTATACCTATGTCTCCTTCTTCCCAGACCTCCCTCCCATCTCCCTCCCCATCCCACCCTTCAGTCTATACAGAGCACCTGTTTGATTTCCCTGAGTCATACAGCAAATTCCCATTGGCTATTTCACTTATGGTATTGTAAACTTCCATGTTACTTTCTCCATACATCTCATCCTCTCCCTCCTTCCCTCCCCCTGTGTCCATCGGTCTGTCCTCTGTGCCTGTTTCTTCACTGCTGCCATGAAAATAAATTCATCAGTACCATCTTTCTAGATTCCATATATATGCATCAGTATGCTGCTGCTGCTGCTAAGTCACTTCAGTCGTGTCTGACTCTGTGCGACCCCATAGATGGCAGCCCACCAGGCTCCCCCATCCCTGGGATTCTCCAGGCAAGAACACTGGAGTGGGTTGCCATTTCCTTCTCCAATGCAGGAAAGTGAAAAGTGAAAGTGAAGTCACTTAGTCAGTCTGACTCTTAGCAACCCCATGGACTGCAGCCTACCAGGCTCACCCATATGGGATTTTCCAAGCAAGAATATTGGAGTGGAGTGCCATCGCCTTCTCTGATGCATCAGTATACAATATTTATATTTCTCTTTCTGACTTACTTCACTCTGTATAATAAGCTCTAGGTTCATCCACCTCACTCAGTTCAGTTCAGTCACTCAGTCGTGTCCGACTTTTTGAGACCCCATGAATTGCAGCATGCCAGGCTTCCCTGTTCATCACCAGCTCCCAGAGTTCACCCAGACTCATGTGCATTGAGTCGGTGATGCCATCCAGCCATCTCATCCTCTGTTGTCCCCTTCTCCTTCTGCCCCCAATCCCTCCCAGCAGTCCACCTCATTAGAACTGATTTAAATGCATTCTTTTTTATGACTGAGTAGTATTCCACTGTATATATGTACCACAGCTCCTATATCCATTCATCTGTCAATGTCCATGGGATTTTCCAGACAAGAATACTGGAGTGGGTTGCCATTTCCTTCTCCCTGGTTGGGATCTGCCCAACCCAGGGATAGAATCTGCATCTCCTGCATTGGCAGGCAGATTCTTTACCGCTAAGCCACTGGGGAAGCCTGAGAGAAGCTAAGAGTGGATAAATGAAGGATTCCCTGAGCTAACTCCAGAGTGTTATTAATGAGTACCCTGGGACACATCCCAGAATGAATGCAGGAGTCACTTGAGGGGAACTGAACTTTCAGAGTGTCTCTAATGGTGGCAAATTTCAGAAAAACATATTGCCTTGTGAATGGAAGCAGGCCTCCAAGTCAAATGCACTTCGATTCTGCCAGTTAATATCTGTCTGGACTGGATAATTTTGTTAACCTCTCTCAACTTCTGCTTTTTTTTTTCTTTAAATGATGATAGCAGTAGCACCTGTGTCATGGTCTGCCATGAGGATGGAGTGTAAACACATTCCTGTCGTTCTTGTGGTGCCTGACTCAGAGGAGGCACTCATTGTGTTACTATAACCATCACCATTAAAATGACACCACTGATGCACCCCAGTCAGAAAGACAAGACAGCCTGAAACGGAGATCCCAGGGGTAACAGTTTCACATTTATTGTGTTAATCAGCATTTTTTAAAGAGTTGGATTTCTATATGTTTCCTTCCCACAGAGTGGAGGACAGCCATGCAATTAGTCTTTTTCTAACTGAATATCTCTTTACAAAGCAAAAAAGAGGGAAGGTGTGGGTAACTGAGACATTGCTTTCCACTTACTGGTAAGGCAAAATAAAATGTGCCAAAATGACTGTCAGAACATTAATTTTGGAGTGATCCAATTGAAGATAAATTTCCTTTTTCTGTCTTTATTTTCATAGTTTCCTTGTTTATTTAAAAAAAAAAAAAAAAAAACAAGCAGTCCAGGTAATGAAATTAGTTCACTAGACAGAATTGATGTCCTGAGAGACCACTACAGAGGGAGGGCAGGTGTTTCACACACACAGAGTAAAGGAACATAAGGCAGCTATTTCGGGAGCTGGAAAAAGGGAAATATCAACACATTTCACTGAGTTTTTCCCCTGAGAAATTGTGCCAGGTACACATTTTACATTTTTACATATTAAGAAGCTGAATATATTAAAATATGGGAACTAATTCAACTCAGGGGTGTAACTAAAATCCTAAATAATGCAACATATGAAGAACCCAGAAGTTAAGCTAAATGAAGTTTTTATATAAACAGAAAAATAAAGCCAACTGAGGAAAATGATATCTAACGAGTAAAAATATAATTTATAGGGAAAAATATAAAATTTGTCTCATGAAGTTAAATCTGATCAGGTGGAAGTAGTGGTGAAGAACCCGCCTGCCCATGCAGGAGACGTAAGAGATATGGGTTTGATGCCTGGGCTGGGAAGATCCCCTGGAGGAGGGCACGGCAACCCTCTCCAGTATTCTTGCCTGGAGAATTCCATGAACAGAGAAGCCTGATGGACTACAGTCCATAGGGTTACAAAGAGTTAGGCACAACTGGAGTGATTTAGCATAGCACACACAGCACAGTCATATTGGAAAATAGAGAACTCCTAATTCTCTATTGAAACTGATACCTTAAAACAACTGAAAGTACAAAATTTTCTGGCAATGTTCATAACTTCTACCATGTCTGTTTCAGAGAATGATCTTCAACCTGTGCAGACAGGACAAACACTGCTAAGAGGGATTCGAATCCCAAGAGATGGAGAGGAGGAAAAGAGTACTTGGCCACAGTAAGTGTTAACACCCTTTCAGACCAAAATAGATTATATTCAGGCTATAAAAGGAATGTGAAGGTGCAATCAAGGACCCAAATAGATTACTAGTGAGAAATCACAGAGAAATAGACAGAAGTCCTAAGATTTGAGAGGGGGAAAATGCCCCTCTCTTCCAAAACATAAACCCAAGAAATTGCCAAGAGGAGATCAGGATGATCCATAGAATTCAAGTGAGTTCACTAAGGGAAAAAAATTACCCAACTAACCATCAGTTAAGAAGTTGTCATAGACACTGTATACCAGGATTTTAGCAATGCAGTTTAAAAGCTCAAAAAACTCCTCATGAACCAAGGGTATACTTGCATACCCAAGGTAGGTGAATTCCTGAATGGTTGAATAATGTTAACTATGGATAGGAATTCACTTAGGTATAAGGAGTTTCATACCTGGTCTAGTTCTTTTCTGTAATGTTGTCCATGACCTGAATGAACACCCGAAAACACATAAATCACAGTTGCACGATTAACTCCTCAAACTGCTAAATAATTAAAGTACATAAAGAATACGTACTTAAAAGATTTTTGCCTTTTTCCCACAGACTGGTGGAAAATTGGGTCCAAAATAAATATGATGAAACTTATGAAATGTAAAATAGAAAATTTTACATAGCATTTCAAATGGCAAGTATACAAGATTTTTAATTTTTTTTTTACTTTATCTTCACAGTGATCCAGTGAGGTAGGTATTTTTGCCATGTTACAGATGATGATATTGATGTTTGCCAGATTAGTGACTTTCCCAAGTCACCTTACAACCTCTTGCTTCCATGATCACATCTTCCTGTCTCCCTCATATAAGTAAACTTGTGATCCCATTGGGTGTACCCAGGTAATCCAAGATGATCCCCTCATCTTGAGATCTTTAACTTAATCCCATCTGCAAAGTCTCTTGCTACATTGAGTAGCATTCACTGGCTCCAGAGATGGACGTGGACATCTTTGGGGGCCGTTCTTTGGCCCAACCATGCTGTTGCATGACGAGCAAGGTGGGGAGTTGTTAGAGTTGAGGTCAGAGAGACAATCAGGAACTAAATCACATGGACCAGAGAGACAATCAGGAAAGAAATCACATGGGCCTTGAAGGCCATCCTAAGAATCTTGGGTTCTACCATAGTGGAACACTATGACAAATCTAGATAGCATATTAAAAAGCAGAGAAAGCTATGGTTTTTCCAGTAGTTATGTATGGGTGTGAGAGTTGGGCCATAAAGAAGACTGAGCACCAAAGAATTGATGCTTTCGAATTGTGGAGCTGGAGAAGACTCTTGTGAGTCACTTGGACTGCAAGGAGATCAAACCAGTCAATCCTAAAGGAAATCAACCCTGAATATTCATTGGAAGGACTGATGCTGAAGCTGAAGCTCCAGTACTTTGGCCACCTGATGTGAAGAACAGCTCATTGGAAAAGACTCTGATACTGCGAAAGACTGATACTGGGCAGGAGGAGAAGAGGGTAACAGAGGATGAGATTGTTGGATAGCATCACCGACTCAATGGACATGAGTTTGAGCAAACTCCTGGAGATGGTGAAGGACGGGGAAGCCTGGCATGCTGCAGTCCATAGGATCACAAAGAGTCAGACACAACTTAATGACTGAACAACAAGTGGAAAGCCACGCAGAGGAGTGACACTGTTGAACTGTGTTTTTAAGGATGACTCTGGGGGGCTGTACTGAAAAGAGACTGCAGGGAGGTCTGATAGACAAGGGGAGGGGAGAAGAGTGAGGAGGTGCTTACAGTGATGTAGCTGAGAGATGATGGCAGCTCAGACCAGGGTGGTATGAGCAGAAGCAGTCAGAAGTGTTTGGATTCTGGAGGTACTCTGAAGAATAGAGCCAAAAGGATTATCTGACAGATTCAATGTGCTCAGAGAAAGAGGGGTCAAGTGTGATTTCTTTTTCATCTGAGCAACTCAAAAAATGAAATTATCTGTTCAAATGGAAACTTCTGTACAAGGAGTGGGTTTGGAGGGATAATTAGAAAATAACCATATATTCTGTTTTGAATATGTCAATCATCATGACTATTAGAAATCCAAGCAGAGATATGAAATAGAGAGCTGGCCTTAGGAATCTGGAATTTAGGAGAAAATTTGGAAATAGAAATAAAACTGTGAGAATATGAGAATTGTGAGCCTATAGAGGGTATTTTTAGCCACAAGCCTGAATGAGATCAAGAGAGTAAGTGTTAGATAAATAAGAGATGATCAAGGCCTGAATTCTGGAGCATAACCATACTAGCAAGACAGAAAGGAGAAGGGAAGCTATAAACAAGGGTAGGAGAAAATCAGGGTACAAGTACAGTTTCCTGGAGGATAAGTGAGAAGAGTGAGGAGATTAAGGATGATGAATCATCATCGACAACTCGAAGAGCCAGATCAGCCAATCCATGTGATCTGGGATAGTCTGATAGCTTGAGTAGTAATAGCCAAGATGATGAGTAGCTATAGATAAATCACTTAGAACTATGGTTTCCAAGCTTCCTTTCATTTTTGGAATCATCTGAAAACCTAAAATAAACATAGTGATACTTGGCCCACTCCCCCAGATATCCTGAGGAGGATTTTTTAACGTTTCCCAGCTGAATCTAAGGGGCTTTGCTGGTGGCTCAGATGGTTAAAAATCTGCCTACAGTGCAAGAGACCTGGGTTCAATCCCTGGGTAAGGAAGATCCCCTAGAGTAGGGACTGGCAACCCACTCCAGTATTCTTGCTTGGGAAATGCCACAGACAGAGAAGCCTGGCAGGCTACAGTCCATGGGGTCACAAAGAGTCAGACACGACTGAGCAACCAACAGTTTTCAGCTGATTCTTTGTGAAGCAAAGTTTGGGACATGCTAGTAGAAAAATGCCCAGTGTATCAGAAGCTTTCTCAGAGTAAATGAAGTTGAGGAAGCTTGTGGGAAGAGAGAGGGTTTAAGGGGAGGGAGTAGGGGGGGATCAGTGTGCAGCTAGCAAATTATGTGGACAGCATAACTGTAAACCGAGTGTTTGTTATTCAAGCATCGTGCTGGAAAAGGCAATTATATTTGAAAAAATTTACATTACAAATTACATTTGGTGCACCAAAGTTTTGGGACCTTATACCAAAATTAAGTAGATATTTGTTTCTGTTAGAAATTGTTTTTGTCAGTTGCATCATAACAAGGATGATGCAACTGAGAAAAAAGCAAAGAAAATATCTCTAAGAGTGAGACTTAAGCCTCCAAATGGTCGGCCAGACCCCAAAGGCGCAGACTGAAAGAAGCCAGTAAAGAATGACCCTTGGTCCCAGCGACAGTTTGTAGTGATGCCTCCCAAGCAATATGAAAAGTGATTCCTACCACTACTTCAGATTACCTGAAGAATAAGACCACAGATAGGTTGTCTTTCTTTTGGAGTTGATGTAACCATATCCAGACTGGTTTTTTTTTTTTTTTTTGTCCCTCCTAGAAATCTGCAGCTGTAGATTTAATGCCAAGTTGCATGTTTCAAATGAAGTTCAATAAAGAATGTCTAACTCAGATAACAAGAGGCTCTCAGAGATTCTTGATCCACCAGCTGTTAACTTTTATGTTAAAATTCTGCTTGGATATTTGATTCTTTCCTTTAATTCGGAAAAGCACTTAAAGCACTTAGGAAAGCACCAGATTGATTTTCAACTTGGGAACCCCCTCTCCACAGAGCAACTCAGAAACAGTTTCAGTAACATTATGTGAGTTTTTTCTGCTCTAGTAAGCAGGTAAAGTCCTGTTAGAAATGCATTCTGAACAAAGAGTTTGCTTATGATGCAATAAGGAGCTTTTCTGTTTTTTTTGAGGGGGGTTGGTTTTTTGTTGTTTTTAATTTTTATTGGAGTGTATTTGCTTTACAATGTTGTTAGTTTCTGCTGTACAGCAAAGTGAATCAGCTATATATATATATATACACATATTCCCTCTTTTTTTTTTTTTATTTCTTTCCCATTTAGATCACCACAGAACTTCGAGTAGAGTTCCCTGTAAATAAGGAGTTTATCCTGAAGAAAAGGTGGACAAAATCAGGAGGGAAGGTGGATGGAGTCGGATTGGAGTGACCTGATTTGACAGGAGGATTCAAAGGTTAGTAGCAGGGTACTGACAGGAATTGGGGTGGCAATAGGAAAGACCTGGGAGGGAGGGAGGAGAAAGAGTCCTGATCAGAGAGAAGAGGATCCATAAAATAATAAACTAATCATTGGAAACAGGAGAGATAAGAAACAAAAGAAAGAGAAAAAGAGGACAGTCCCCAAACAAGGGAGAAAAGGAATAAGAAGCCAGTTAACATGAAAAACTTTGGTCAGGAAAAGGAAAGGAACCAGCACAGAACTAGAGATGAAGTGCTGGGGCTGAAGCTGGGAGAAGACTGCCCAGGTTCTGATGTGAAGGAGGAAATAAGATCAAACTCATTGTTTTCTGCCATCACGGGTGACTTTTCAAACTGTCCTACCTACAGCAGAAAAAATCAAAATAATACAAAAACTGTCTATAGATGACAGAGGTTCGAATAGCTGTGGTTAATTACTGATACATAGCCAATGTGAAAGGTCTCATGAGTGTCCATAGCAAGGATGATGCAACTGACAAGCAAATCCAGTTGTACATATGGCATGAAAAACAAGATAATCAAGCCAATTCGAAAAACTTTTGTGAAATGTCTGCTAAGGACCACAGTTAAGCCCATTTTCAAAGAAGCTAGTGAAATACTACATCTGATTTATAAAACTAGATGAATATACTTTTTACAGAGGATATAATTTTGATATATAAAATAATCCTGAGACAAAAAACACAAAATAAATCAATAATATGCAAAGCATATGCTAAAACTATTTCAAGATTATCGAGTAAAGAGATTTAGTAAGTAGAGTCTAGACATCTGTATTTTTTTTACAAAACCTAGGAAATCAACTCTGAGTATTCATTGGAAGGACTGATGCAGAAGGTAAAGCTCTAGTATTTTGGCCACCTGATGCAAAGGACTGACTCATTGGAAAAGACCCTGCTGCTGGGAAATATTGAAGGCAAAAGAAGGGGCAACAGAAGATGAGATGGTTGGATGGCATCATTGAATCAGTGGTCATGAGTTTGAGCAAACTCTGGGAGATAGTGAAGGGCAGGGAGGCCTGGCGTGCTGTAGTCCATGGGGTCGCAGAGGCAGACACAACTCAGAGACTGAACGACATGCATGCATGTATCTGATGGACATCCCCAGAACCACTGGCCTAGAAGATGTCAGATTCAAATGACAGACAAGCTTGTGGCAAATCAGCACTTTAAATAATAACTGAAATTTAGGACTAACAACACTTGACCATTGATGCCTAAAACCCTCAATCAAAACCACACCAAGACTTTGATAAATAGAAGTGTGTCATGGACGACAAGGACATTGACAAATTCCCAGGAACCTTTCATAGAGGATGCAGTTTCTGAAATATTTTACTTATAAAATATTTACCTAGAGGAGGATACGCATCCCTTTCATCTGACATCTCTTCTCATGCAGACTGTCAATAGCAATATAGATTTTTTTAAAAAACCTAATTATTACTAGTGCTTTACACAGTGAAAGAATACATCTTTGTGGTTTTGCAGGGGCTCCCTGGGAAATCATAAGTACAGTTTTTGATACAAAAGATATCCTGAAATCTTTTTTTGTTCTATACTGAGTGTCTGATTTGAGGAAGACAAAATAAAAAATATTATCAGAGGAGATAAAGGCACTTGATTAAGTGGGTGCATAAGAAACCATACTGGTTACCCATTTAATTGAAGTGACAGAAAAATTAACAATAAACATTGAAGGTAGGTCAGTTCAGTTTAGTCGCTCAGTCGTGTCCGACTCTTCGCGACCCCATGAATCGCAGCATGCCAGGCCTCCCTGTCCACCACCAACTCCCAGAGTTCACTCAGACTCATGTCCATTGAGTCAGTGATGCCATCCAGCCATCTCATCCTCTGTCGTCCCCTTCTCCTCCTGCCCCCAATCCCTCCCAGCATCAGAGTCTTTTCCAATGAGTCAACTCTTCACATGAGGTAGCCAAAGTACTGGAGTTTCAGCTTTAGCATCATTCCTTCCAAAGAAATCCCAGGGCTGATCTCCTTCAGAATGGACTGGTTGGATCTCCTTGCAGTCCAAGGGACTCTCAAGAGTCTTCTCCAACACCACAGTTAAAAAGCATCAATTCTTTGGTACTCAGCTTTCTTCACAGTCCAACTCTCACATCCATACATGACCACTGGAAAAACCATAGCCTTGACTAGATGGACATTAGTCGGCAAAGTAATATCTCTGCTTTTGAATATGCTATCTAGGTTGGTCATAACTTTTCTTCCAAGGAGTAAGCGCCTTTTAATTTCATGGCTGCAGTCACCATCTGCAGTGATTTTGGAGCCCAGAAAAATAAAGTCTGACACTGTTTCCAGTGTTTCCCCATCTATTTCCCATGAAGTGATGGGATCGGATGCCATGATCTTCATTTTCTGAATATTGAGCTTTAAGCCACTTTTTCACTCTCCTCTTTCACTTTCATCAAGAGGTTTTTTAGTTCCTCTTCACTTTCTGCCATAAGGGTGGTGTCATCTGCATATCTGAGGTTATTGATATTTCTCCCAGCAATCTTCATTCCAGCTTGTGCTTCTTCCAACCCAGCATTTCTCATGTTGTACTCTGCATAGAAGTTAAATAAGCAGGGTGACAATATATAGCCCTGACGTACTCCTTTTCCTATTTGGAACCAGTCTGTTGTTCCATGTCCAGTTCTAACTGTTGCTTCCTGACCTGCATATAAGTTTCTCAACAGGCAGGTCAGGTGGTCTGGTATTCCCATCTCTTTCAGAATTTTCCAAAGTTTATTGTGATCCACACAGTCAAAGGCTTTGGCATAGTCAACAAAGCAGAAATAGATGTTTTTCTGGAACTCTCTTGCTTTTTCAATGATCCAGCTGATGTTAGCAATTTGATCGCTGGTTCCTTTGCCTTTTCTAAAACCAGCTTGAACATCTGGAAGTTCACAGTTCACGTATTGCTGGAGCATCAGTTTGCATTCCAGTCCCAAAGAAAGGCAATGCCAAAAAATGCTCAAGTTCAGTTCAGTTCAGTTCAGTCGCTTAGTCATGTCCAACTCTTTGTGACCCCATGAACTGCAGCATGCCAGGCCTCCCTGTCCATCACCAACTCCCAGAGTTCACTCAAACTCACATCCATCGAGTCAGTGATGCCATCCAGCCATCTCATCCTCTGTCATCCCCTTCTCCTCCTGCCCACAATCCCTCCCAGTATCAGAGTCTTTTCCAATGAGTCAACTCTTTGCATGAGGTGGCCAAAGTACTGGAGTTTCAGCTTTAGCATCATTCCTTCCAAAGAAATCCCAGGGCTGATCTCCTTCAGAATGGACTGGTTGGATCTCCTGGCAGTCCAAGGGACCCTCAAGAGTCTTCTCCAACACCACAGTTAAAAAGCATCAATTCTTCAGCGCTCAGCTTTCTTCATAGTCCAACTCTCACATCCATACATGACCACAGGAAAACCATAGCCTTGACTAGATGGACCTTAGTCGGCAAAGTAATGTCTCTGCTTTTGAATATGCTATCTAGGTTGGTCATAACTTTTTTTCCAAGGAATTAGCATCTTTTAATTTCTTGGCTGCAGTCACCATCTGCAGTGATCCACAACTGCACTCATCTCACATGCTAGTAAAGTAATGCTCAAAATTCTCAGAATTGCCTTTCTTTGAGATTGGAATGAAAACTGACCTTCTCCAGTCCCTTGGCCACTGCTGAGTTTTCCAAATTTTCTGGCTTATTGAGTGCAGCACTTTCACAGCATCATCTTTCAGGATTTGAAATAGCTCAACTGGAATTCCATCACCTCCACTAGCTTTGTTCATAGTGATGCTTTCTAAGGCCCACTTGACTTCACATTCCTGGATGTCTGGCTCTAGGTAAGTGATCACACCATCATGATTATCTTGGTCTTGAAGATCTTTTTTGTACAGTTCTTCTGTGTATTCTTGTTACCTCTCCTTAATATCTTCTGCTTCTGTTAGGTCCATACCATTTCTGTCCTTTATTGAGCCCATCTTTGCATGAAATGTTCCCTTGGTATCTCTGATTTTCTTGAAGAGATCTCTAGTCTTTCCCATTCTGTTGTTTTCCTCTATTTCTTTGCACTGATTTCTGAGGAAGGTTTTCTTATCTCTTCTTGCTATTCTTTGGAACTCTGCATTCACATGCTTGTATCTTTCCTTTTCTCCTCTGCTTTTCGCTTCTCTTCTTTTCACAGCTATTTGTAAGGCCTCCTTAGACAGCCATTTTGCTTTTTTGCATTTCTTTTCCATGAGGATGGTCTTGATCCCTATCTCCTGTACAATGTCACGAACCTCAGTCCATAGTTCATCAGGCACTCTATCAGATCTAGTCCCTTAAATCTATTTCTCACTTCCACTGTATACTCATAAGGGATTTGATTTAGGTCATACCTGAATGGTCTAGTGATTTTCCCTACTTTCTTGAAGGTAGCATAATGGTAAATACGTTAGGTCTTTCAGAGTGAGGATTCTTCTGTTGTTATTGTTTTCTTAAATAATGCAGGATGTGACAAAGTCAGCATAAAGCACAGAAGGTTACTCTTAGGACAATCTTTGCTATGTAGGTAGATGACACTGAAAGATTAACCCTTCACATTGTAAGCAAAAGCAATAAACAGTGAACCAAGGAAGCAATTCCATCAACATGAGCAAACTTTGCTAAGCCATTAACACATTCCATAGCTTTTCAGGTTCAGGTATTATAAACCAAGGCAAACAAAATTTACATTCCAAGCTTTGTCTTTCCTTGTGCTCTTTATTCTCTGAAACATACTGGCACTTTAGGATAAATTCTACAAGACCATGAGAAATAATTTCAGAAGATGTTATTAGCATACAATGCTTTCATCATTACTAACTTCAAACAAACAATAAATAAAGCCTTTTTAGAAATTCTCAGTTTCAATTTCCAATACAGTCATTATCAGTAGCTATTCATCAGTACCTATCCGTAAGTGAACTCTTCGGAGCCCTCAGTAAATTTCAAGAGTGTAAATTGGTCTGAAGAACAACAACGACAACAAAAAAAAAGAAAACAACAGAGTATTTTAGAGGAAAACCATTCTTTTCCTTGAAACATAGAAGTACATTTGTAGTTATATTTTCTCTGTCACTGTTACTCCTAGAATGGTTTCAAATACCCGTATTAATTGTACCTTTAAACTGAACCAAAGTGACTAACATCTGTTTCATAGAGAAAATTTCTAAGTGAATAATGGAGAATTGTGTGTCAAAAATCAGCATTTTAATCAACAAGAACTCGTAAAGACATCTAATGCAACTTTCTAAGATACACTTGCTACAATTTTATATCCCTCTGAAAATGGCAAAAATTAATGAAAGATATAGCCTATTGGTAGCATATTAAAAGAAAACATATAAACAAAAAATTATGCTCAGTGATCAATGTTTCAGGGGATTATCTTCTTTTGAAATAATTTAGGGATCCAGTGATGATCCATTAATTAGCTCTATTTAATCATCTAAGGTTCTAAATTCCCTAGAGTTCCTTTTTAAATTGAGATATAATTCACATAGCATAAAGTTAGCCATTTTAATGTATACAATTCAGTGGTTTTTAGTATATTTACAAACTTGTACAACCATTGCCATTACCCAATTCCAGAATATTTTCATCACCCCCACCAAAGAAAATTCATACCCATTAGTAGTCATTTTCCTTAACTCCCTTTCCTCCTATTTCAGCAACTGCTGATATACCTTGTGTCTCTTTGCTTTACCTGTTTTGGACATTTCATGTAAATAAAACATCCATGTGGCTTTTTGTGTCTGGCTCCTGTCATTTAGCATAATGTTTTCAAGGTTCATCCATGCTACAGCAAGTATCAGCATTTCATGCCTTTTAGAGCCAAATAGTATCCCATTGTATGGATATACCAAATTTAGTATTTGTCTGTTCATCAGTTGGTGGACATAGAGGTTGTCTCCACTTTTTGGTTCTTATAAATAATGCTGCTTTGACTATTTATGTATAAGTTTTGGCATGAACATATGCTTTGATCTTTCTTGAGTGGAACCTAGGAGTGTAATTCTAGATCACAGGGTAACACTATATTTAATTTTTGAAGAACTATAGCACTGTTTCCTCAGCAACTGCCTACTTTACATTTAGACCCACAGTAGCTAAGGGTTCCAAATTCTCTACATTCTCACCAACATTCATTATTGTGTCTGATTCTAGCCCTCTTGGGCACATGAAGTGGTATAGTGGTTTTGATCTGCAATTCCTTAATGACTAATGATGTTGAGCATCTTTTTCATGTGCTTATTGGCCATCTGTATATCTGCTTTGGAGAAATGTCTACTCAGATTTTTCCCATTTTTCAATTGGTTATCATTTTATTATTAAATTCCCCGAAGATCTTGGAAATTATCTTCAAGCTGCCATACTTCAAAACATGATTCTTATTAAAATAAAGCATCTGCCCAAATAATTCAATATAATTATAGACAAATTGACATTTTTCATAACCAGTCAGTACACTGTATAAGTTTAGAGAAAGTGTATTCAAATAGAGTAAAAAATGTGCTTTTACAACATACTTGACATTGATAAATCAGAGAAAAACATTGCTGTTTTTTATTATACCAATATTATTCAACTAATCTTATTTGCCAAAGGCTTACCTTAATTGAATGAACTTGGAGTCTTAAAATGTTTCAGAGTTAGTTTCTGCAAGAGTACATTTTGTTTTAATTGCAGCATATTGAAAGTATTATTAGTTCAAGTTCCCCATTTTCTTGGGACATTGAAAGGATACTTATCTATCTCTACAAGCCAATTCGCTCAGAGCTCCTTTATTTTTTTATTTAGTCTTTCTCTGTCCTTCAGCACTAAGACAATATTCTCATCTCTCCACCTTTGAGCATCTAATATGTCTGAAAGCAGAACATTGCTGTCTATCTGACCTCTCTCCTCATGACAGCTTTTCTTCTTAAACAAATTTCATCTATTCTTCAATCATTATGGCTCAAATTTCTACCCCCTCCCCCACACCCTTAGTCTTTGCCATAAAAGTTTTGTTTAAAATCTAATCTTTTCCACGGTTACATAGTTTCCATGCTTATTTGTTTTTGGTGTTTTTTTTTTTTTTCTTCATCTTTCACTGTCCTAGGCAAGTGGTTTTTCAGTCCTTTGTTTATTTTTGCTTTTGACTTTATCCTCATCAAACCTTCTTAATCTCTGTCCCATGCTCCATTCCAGCTCAAATTTCTCTTAATTTTCATTAGAACACTTAAAGTCACAAATGGTGTAGCAAACATCCTTTCTCTGTTGCAGTCTCTAAAGTATTCTTATCTGTGTTTTCTCTACTTTATAATCACCTTGGAGACAGGCTTCAGGAAGGAGGGGAAAGCAGGAGGGAGAATGGGAGGGGGGTGGGGAGGAGGAAGTGGGAGAGGGGAGGGGAGAGGGAGGGCGAAGGGAGGATGAGGAGGAAAAGGAGGACTCAGAAGAAGAAGAGTAGCTTGTGGCTGAGGGAGAGATATGGCTAGTTGGCAACAGGAGATTAAAAATGTGGGGGCAAGATGGTGCTGGAGAAGAGGGCTGGGAGAGAATTGCTAGTGATATGTTGTGAAAGGAAGCTCCAGCACATTCCTCACAGGATTGCTGAGGCCACATATGGCAGCTAACCTCACATCAGCTCTTTCCTCAGGTGTTGAACAATGGCAGAAAGCCATAGAAGAGACCGGGTGAGCAGTAACATCTCTGTCAGTAAGATGTGGAGACATGAGCACAAAACCACCTGTGAGGAGAGGATTGTTGTACCGTGAGCCCAACCCCGGCCGTCCACTTTCTCCTCATGAGGTCTTTACCAAAATCTGTCTACGTGGTTCTCACTCATATCCTAAGAAAGGGACTTACAAACTTTTCCCTCATAGCATCGTAGAATCCCAGTTCTGGAAGAGACATTAAAATTTATCTAATCATCCACCAGAATGAACCCACATCAAGGATGATGTCTTCCTTTCCCTACTGTAGTTTCCTCTTTTTTTTCTCTCTGCAGGATAATATTTCTTTTAATAAAACTCACCCTTCCACTAAAATATGACAAATAGCCAATAAACACAATTTCTCTTCTGTCCATCTCCAAATCTCTAACTGGTTTAATAATTCACTCCCTCTCAGTGCCTTAAAAAGGGGACTTTTATCTTTGAATCCATCTATAAAACCATCTTCTTCTCCTCCCACTTGCTAAATGGACTCTATTTATCACTCATTTTATGGGCGCTTATCTACTCTAAGGGAAGTCTGATCAGATAACCTGGTCTTTAGAAAAGCAGGGGAAGATTGTTAGGAAGGGCTTCTATTGTTTGGGAACCTCTTTGATCTGAAATTTTTAGGAAGGTTATAGAATGTCTCCAGGGCATTTTGCATTTCTGATGGCCCAGGAAATGATTACCTTGGTCTCAGCGTCTGGAGAGCATTTGCTAAGCAGGCTCTCTGGGTCTAGCCCTTCAGGATGATTTGAGGATGAGCTTAATCCCCAGGCAGAGACTGAACATTCCTAGTTTAATGTTGTGATATATATGACAGATTTATACATTGTTCTGACATAACGAAATGCAAAGAGATGAAGTGTTTTATTTACACAGTAACCTCTTATTTCAACAGCTCACTGGCAGTTGTATAGGCTTTTGTGGCCTTGACGAAAAGGCCCCAGGAAATATCAAGGCTCTGTGAGCCTTGCTTGCAGAGCAGCCTTGCCAGTTCACAAAGACCAAAGCACCAGGCCAGAAAGTCAAGACAGAAGAAATCAACATAAACCAGCAGGAAACAAATCCAGGAGGCTGGGTATGGCCACTTCTAAAAGGCACCCATGCAACTCTCGGCTGCTCCGGTGAGCTTCCCTCTATCTGGGTAGAGAGGCTACAGAGTAAATGTTTGTCGAATGAATCCCTTCTCAGCTTAGCGCTCACTCAACAAACACTGTTGATCATTGCTCCGGTGAACGTTGTTCTCTCAAGGAGAGAAGAGGCAGTCATACAAAGACAGGGACACAGCTCTGCATTCAGGGAGAAGACAGCCTTTCGAGAAAAGCATACCAACACTTAAAATCGACGTGCTGTGCCCTACAGTAGTAGACATACTGGGTGTTAGGAAGGGGGACACGGAGAAGAGATTTACCAAAGTAATCCTAGGGTAGCTGGAGAAAGGGGCTGACACAGGAGATGTGGGCTTGATCCCTGGGTCATGAAGATTCCCCTGGAGGGGGAAATGGCAACCCACTCCAGTGTTCTTACAGGGGAAGCCCCATGGATAGAGGAGCCTGGCGGGCTATAATCCATGCGGTTACAAAAGAGTCAGACATGACTTAGTGAGAGTAAAGCAACAAAGAAGTTGGAGGAAACTTGAGAAAATCATCTTAGACGAAAATCATTTTTTAGCTGATATGCTCCAAATGCCTATGTGTTTGCTTAAAGTCCCCAGGAGGAAGATTTGGTGATTTCTTTTCTACCAGGGGTTCTGGCTGTCATGTTAGAAGGTGCTCTTGATGGCAACTGGTCATGGGGGACAGCAGGAGACACCCTAGATATCCATGTTCTTATTACTAAAGCAAAGCACATCTTCCCCCAAGATGGGTTTTCTGGTGTATGAGGGTAGAAGTGTGCGTGCTGTGCTAAGTCACTTCAGTCATATCCAACTCTTTGAGACCGCCTGAATTGCAGCCCAGCAGGCTCCTCTGTCCATGGGATTCTCCAGGCAAGAATACTGGAGTGTGTTACCATTTCCTTCTCCAGGGGATCTTTCTGATCCAGTGATTGAACCCAAGTTTCTTATATCTCCTGCATTAACAGGTGGATTCTTTACCACTAGCACCACCTGGGAACCCCGGGGGTAGAAGCAAGTAAATGCAAAAAAAGCCTTCTTCATCACCAGCATGGGAAAACCAAGAAGGAACTGGCATGCAAAAAAGCCTTCTTCATCACCAGCATGGGAAAACCAAGAGGGAACTGGCTTCCTTCAGGGTTTCCTCCACCCCCTAGCTTTTAGAGAGAGAAGCCAAAGCAGAACTCATTGTAAAGTAAAGCCTTGTTCCTCAAAGTGTGACTGAAGGGCCGGCAGTACCAGCACCAGTTGTAATCTTATTAGAAATGCAGAATCTCAGGCCCCAACCCCAGCTGCTGCCTCAGAAGCCATGTTCTAACAAGATTCCCAGGTGATGTGTATGCACGCCCAAATTTGAGAAGCCTGCTCTAGACCAGCAAGGGGGCTGAACTCCAACCCACCTGAGGGACATTTTCAACAACTGATCCCACCCCCGGGAATTGATTTAAATAATGTGGCTCCCTAAGTGATTCCAAATGTGTGGGGAATGTGCCTCAGTACCCAGAGTCCTCCAGTTCCCCAGGAGAACCTTTGAACTGGCCTCAGGCCTGGGTGCTGCCGATGACACCTGAAATCAGCATTCAGCCTGGGGCTCCCTGAAGCACAGGGTAGTGGCTGCCCTGACTTGGTTCAGGTAGAAGTGGGGACCTGGGCTGGCCGGCCACGTCTGAAGTCCCCAGCTCATCCAGACTGAATTCATTGTGCATTTCAGGAGGTGGACTCCAAAGAGAAATTTGCCTTGGGGAGCAAAACACAAAGCCTGCAATGCTCTACACCTGTGTGTTTTAGCTCATCCTTAAACAGATCTTTTGCAGTTCACAATCATACTTGTGCTCAGTCATGTCCAACTCTTTGCCACCCCTTGGACTCTAGCCCACCAGGCTCCTCTGTCCATGGGATTTTCCAGGCAAGAATACTGGAGTGGGTTGCCATTTCTTCCTCCAGGGGATGTACCCAATCTAGGGATCGAACTTGCATCTCCTGTGTCTCTTGCATTGCAGGTGGATTCTTTACCTGCCGAGTCATCAGCGAAGCTCTAGGGTAGGAGGAAGGTTGTCGCAAAAAGTTAGCATCCTATAGTTGGAAAGCAAAAAAAAAGAGCCTCCAAAAACAAGAAAATAAAAAGAGGAGTTACCCAGATGAAGCAGCACCCAGAAAACCCCGTGGTGAGTCAGCCTGGGGAGGCCCAGCCCCTTGGAGGGAGCCTGGTTAAGGATCAGCTCAGTTCAGGGCAGGGCTGTGTGTGCTGCTGCTTCTCATCCCAGGACCAAGTCTGAGCAGCAACCTCCCTCCCTCAGCTGCTTGAACTTTTTTTTTGTTCTCTGAGGCTGGAAAGAAGTGTCACATTTTGCTTCCTCCCAAGCCCACGCCCCCACCTCTCCCAGGGACCGTGTGCCGTGTGGAGGGGGTGCCTGTTAACTACAGGAGGAACTTTTGCAGCCCTCTCATCCTCACGCTATGAAGTTCTTCGGGAAGCCCAGGAGCCAGACAGCAGCTTTTCTGCCTCTCTGCCTGCTCTTTTTGAAGAGCCTGAGCCCAGGACACAGTCACCTTTACAGCAACCGCTATGCTGGGTGAGTGGAACGACGTTCATGCCCTGCACAGCTTGGACTCAGATCAAGGGAGGGTGCTGGTTTGGTCCTGCGCGAGCCTCACTTGTTCTGGTCTGTGGTCTCTGTGTGAATCTGTATGCTTTCCTGGCCACCTAATCTTAAATGTCCGTACAGTCCCAGGCGCTCTGGAGAGAATGTGCTGGGCACTCGTCAGTTTCTCATACTCTCTATGATGTGCCATCCTGAGCCGTGGGCCAGTGTTGACTGGGATTCTGTCTTTAGAATCACTGTGGCCAGTGTGTGCAGTGTCTGCCTTGGTGTATGCTCGGCTGCGGGCATGCTGTACCACATGACTGCGACCTGAAAACTAAAGCTTCCCCTTGAGGAGTGTATGCAGGAGCAGTGGGTGGAAATTCACCAGTGATTCAGAATCGAGTGTGACTTTTTATTTTCTCTTGAGTGTTTGTTAGCCTACAGCGTGGTTATTAGATTTTCAAATCTGAGCAATGGAAATGAGTCAACTCAAAATAAGCCGAATAAATGTAGCCAACTGCAAAATTATGGGTGTTTTTCTGAAGGGAGAAACCTAGAGGGGGAACGCCGTGTGCGATTTTCCCCCTCTGTGGGTTAGCATGCTTTGTTTGCGTTTGGTGAGGAGGCGCGGGGCTGCGTGTGAACCGTGTGGGACTGCGCATGTCTTATCCTGAAGGCTTACTGTAAAATATACAGCATACAGCGTGTGCTTTGCTTGAATTTGCAGGGGGTCGTTCTCTGAATCTGGAAATGCTGGCATTCCTACATTTTAGCGTTGGGAGAACGTTAAATAGCTCCTCTAATTCAGTTCCTTTCTACAGAGAAGGAAAAACTAGAGTCTTAAATCTTTCTAAATAGTCTACGAGTGCTCTGTGAGGACCAGGAGAGGAAAGTTTTCATATCAATCTGGATGAAGGCCAGGTCTTAAAGCAGTTGTTCTTTCTAGGAATCATGTAGAGAAGAATTTGTAAGTATGACCCTGGAAAAGAGAGTTGTTTCTCTTTTTCTCCTGAAGAATCTGGGCACAGCTATAGAGTTCCAAGTACGGTGCTTACAGAGGAAATTTTGTAAAATGTGCCCTCAGTTTAAGGAGATGCAGGATGATGGAGAAGGGGGTGTTGGTGGAGATGAGGACTATGGATGGTAACATGATCCCCCGAATTTCCACCCTGGTATTCCTGGGAGTATTCGGAGTTTACATTGAGAGCTGCTTTTCTGTCTCCTGGACATGCACCGTCCAGGCTTTACATCTTGTCTTTGGTGGTCGCCGCCCTTGGAGACCTGAGTACAGAAGCTGTGTTTAGTGACTGATGGTGCCGGCTAAGATGTGGAGGAGTTTGCTCTGACTCTTTAATGGATGTTACTTACATGATAAATACATATCAGATTTAGATGTGCCCCAGTGACATAGGACCTCGCTCCTCCACTCAGCTGTGGCTCAGTCCATAATGACTTCGGTGTGTGACCTTCATCAAAGATAAGTGAGCAGGTCAGCTTAGCAGAGCAGGTGTGCCCACTTCCCTAAGCACCACTTAGCAGAGGAAAGAAAGCCAAAGGTGGTGGCCTTTCTTAGAGAACTTGGAATCTTTCAGGACGAAGTTGCACTATCTTTTCTGTTGTTCTGCAAAGAAAGTAATTGCCATTTTCTCTCTGGCTGCTCCATAATAAGTTAGTCCCAAATGTATAAATTAGAGGTGTCTGGAAGTTGGAAGGAAAAGATGAAACAATGAGACATGGAAGGGAGCCTTCCCTGTCCATCACAGGAGAGCTTCTCCTTTATCCAGAGATGTCTTTGAGCACACTCACCATTGAAAATGGGGGGTTTTGCCTTCCCTTCATTTGATGCATGTAATTCTCTCACCACCAAAGACAGAAGTGCTGCATAGGTTTGGGATTCTATTGCTTTACTTTCCCAGGAAATGCTTTCTCAAGTCTAGCTAGAACTAGGTAAAATAACATGAGAGAATGGTATTGAACATTATTTTTGTTTCTCATCCGAAGTTATTCTAAACCACCTCATTTTTGTCCCTTAAGTAATCTATTTAGGTATTGTTGGTAGTGATTATGAAGCAGCACTATTTCTTGCAGTTTTGTAAAAAACAAACAATTTTTTTGTGGGTCTTGGTTGAATTTGACAATACATGATCATCATTTGCAGAACTCAGAGCACGAACCAAAACAATACACAGGGCAGACCAGTGTGCTTCTTAAGAGCAGCTAATGGCCTAGGCTTTCTACACCAACTAGTAACAGTCGTGTGGTGTGGTCGTATAATAAGATGCTTGAAAAATGGCAAATTTAAGCATGTTGGAAAAAAAAGTGTAGGGAGACTATAAGGAAAATCTGACATAAATGAATACCTTTTCAGGTAACTGTCAAATTACTTACAAAGCAGATTTTAAAATATGCAGAAAAGGGATGAAGCCAAGTGTGGAAAATAACTTGACATCAAATAACATTTATTGGTACTTTGTTGGCAGGTTTTAAGAGCTATGATACAGGTCAAACATTTTGTTGATTAAAAAAAATATCAGTCAGTGGATGAGACTCCAACTTGGGCTAACATCACTCTGTGTTCTCTCCTTTTCCCCTTTCTCCTCATATTCCTGGGAACAGACTTGGTTATTTATTAGACTGTGATATTGAGGGCAAAAAATAAGAATCTTCTGCATGACATAAAATTAAGGTAGTTCTTTTTAGTGATGGTAAAAGAGAACTCTAAGCCAGTGACACAATAAATTCTGGTGATACTGTAGAAGCAAAGTGGCTATGATATTTTGCTGAACTGCCTATTCAGTTCTGCCTTCATGTATAATGTTTATAAGTCCTCAAGTTCAACTGCCTGCCTTTCAGTTTCTGCTTTCCCACTCCTAGCAGCTGTTACCTTAAGGTAAATTCCTTAACCTTGCTGAGCCTCAGTTTCTTCATCTGAGACACAGACAATATTCCCTGCCAAGTTGTCACGAGAATTAAATGCAACAGCCTGAGTATTGCATGGTTTTTGGCACTTAGCTTTTTTAACACCATGTCAACTACTTACTAATAATAATTACCAGTACTTAATATAAAACATTGATTAAAAAATATTACTTTCTCAATTAGCCTAACGAGAGTTTTGGTATCTTCATTTCACAGAGAGGTTCAATTGAGGGACAAAAGGGCAATCCAAGTTCACAGCTAACCCACAGCGGGGATTCTAACCCAGCTCTGCCTAACTCAACAAACTGCTCTTCTCACTGTGCCAATCAGGGATAGAAAAGAATGATTTTCTCAGAAAAACTGAAGACTTCATCTTGTTGAGAGAACTGATAATAGGATGATGAAAGAAAGTAGATTATGTGGGTAAAATTGGAAGTTGACCCTTGGTGGTCTTCTCTAAGGTGGTAAATTGTTAATAGACAAGCAGGCAGAGACCATATGAGATAAGGAACTTTAGATTGTCACCAAAATAAGCAGCACAGAAAGCAGCTGTGGGTGTGCACTTCATGCCTTCAGGATTATTCCAACACCTACTTGTGCCAAGAGTACAAGAGCCTAAGCCCTCTGATAGCTTGCAGTAGCCCCACATGTAACATTAGGAGGTACACAGTGTTGGAGTGTGTTGTCGGATAGCAGCCTATTGTGGGGTTGAAGAGAAAGCTCAATGCACCAAGAAGCAGAGAGAAATACCTCCCCTCTTATGGTCACCAAGCCTTGGGTACTTGAGCTGGGGTAGAGAGAGCACAACTTCCACCGCCAGAGCCATGACGGGGGGCTGAACGCTGGTGTAGGGCCCACATAGGTATGTGCAGGCTGGTCGTAGCCCACTAGGCTGCTGGTGTGTTCTGATGAGCCAGCGTCCATGCTGCACTCGTCCTCCCATCCTTGCCCCTCCCCTTCCATCCCCCACCTATACAGACACCCGGTTATTGGTCAAGTTCACCAGTCATCCATTGGAATGGAATATCGAGATCCAGGAATTAGACTTGAAGAAAATGAGATTTTTAAAGACATTTGGTCCTTAAAATCCTGTGAGCAGAGAGACCCCAAATTGGGATGTGAAATATTGCAGAGAAGTAGAGGCTTGGGGGAATAGATTTGACTTCAGGGATGTCATCCTTGTTCTCCATCTTAGCTCTCTAGGTAGTCCCCTCCATTGCTCAAAGCAGCTTTTAAGTCTATTACCTTTCTGATGGTTGGGGTGGTGATGGTGTTCAGTTGCTAAGTCATGTCCGCCTCTTTGAGACCCCATGGGCTGCAGCATACCAGACTCCCCTGTCCTTCACCACTCCCAGAGTTTGCTCAAACTCATGTTCATCGAGTCGGTAATGCTATCTAACCATCTCATCCTCTGCCACGGTCTTCTCCTTTTGCCTTCAATCTTTTCCAGCATCAGGGTCTTTTCCAATGAGTCGGCTCTTCACATCAGGTGGCCAAAGAATTGCAGCTTCAGCTTCACTGGTGGCTTCCTAGTAATGCTCTGAACTTTTGGAAACCTAGGGCTAGAATTCAAGCAATCCAGTTGCTCATGAATCTGAAAGTTATCTTCTATGTTGGTGGTTAAAGTTCTTTTCAGATGGGTTGACCATGAATCCTCGCTTGCCATGGACTGGCCCTGTCTGTACGTACCATTCTGGGGTAGTAACTGCCAGTGCTCCTCTTTCAGTATGAGAAGGGTCCTGATTTGGGTGGAAAATTGTGGGTTCTGCCTTTTATTCTTCACTGTGTCTGCTTCCTTGATGAGTTTTACTCTAGGTCTTCAACTACCTTCTTATTTCATTCCTGAAGAACAAGTCTATCTCTAGTTCCTTCCATTCCAGAATATCCTATTTGTCCTCTCTCTTATAATAGCTACCAGCCATGTTTATGATGTCTTTATCTCAGCCTGGATAAAGGTAACTTTCTGGTAACTGATCTCCCTGCCTATAGTCCTTCCTGTACTGATGACCTCACTAAATAAGACTTCTGTTGTGTTACTCTCTTGCTCAAAGATCTACTTTGGCCACCTATTGCCAAATATATCAAATCCAATCTCTGCCAGGCTCTCAAGGCCTCTATTATCAGACTGTCCAGTTCCTCTGCCTCTATTTCACTCTGCTCAGTCCTAAAACTCCTCTGTAATGAGAATAGAGAGCTTCAGCCTTGCTCATCCTGAACAAGAAAGGCAGGCAAGCCCAGCTCATAATAAGGGCCAAAAGCAAGAAGGAGCTATCTCAGATCATGAATAATGGATTAAAATGTGTGTGATAGAGACTTCCCTTTCAGTCCAGTAGTTAAGACTTTGCCTTCCAATGTAGGAGGTGCAGGTTCATCCCTGGTGGGGGAACTGTGCTCCCACATGCCTCACAGTCAAAAAACCAAAACAGAAGCAATATTGTAACAAATTCAATAGAGTTTAAAATGGTCCACATCAAAAATTATTTTTAAATGTGTGGGAAAGATACAGATTTGGAGCATCAGGTGTTAGGAAGGGTGTATGATGGGCTCTGAGGTTGCTTTGAAACTTTGTCCCCACAGGTTGGCATGTGATTAATGGAATGGTTCTCTGGTGTCTTCTGGAAGTTCCTTTTAGCACTTGACCCTGGTTAGGGGGAGGCTATTTTTGGTTTCCTTAGGCACTAGCACAGACTGCAGCACCCACTTGTAGATTGTTTAGCAGCTCATTAAACCAAAAGTTTTCTTCCCTGCCCAGTGTTGCTTTGCTTCTGAAGGACATCAATGCTGCAGCCCCTACTCCTGACCTGAACTGGCAGGTCGATGGTACTCCATGGGGATCAGCATTCCTCCTGCCAGTGAGCTAGTGGGAGGAGGAGCATTTCCTGTGTTTCTGGACTGCTTTTCCAGTGGAGCCCAATCTGATGACGAAGCTTTTATTTTATGGCGCCAGGATACCTTCTGGGTAATGCCATTAAGCCTAATCACTTCCACCCCGTGAAAAGCAGTGAAGGATGTTAATGTTTCATAACTTCACGGCTTAGATTGTGCAGGCTACAAAAACATTGTGTTTTTTGTCTTTATAAATGGGATTACTGAATGGAAAATAAAAACTCTTGATGACTTGTTTTATAGTCTTCATTATGATCAATCGGTAGATAACTGGTATATAGGATTAGCATTTGCTTTGCCAAATAAATGCCTTTCAGTCTGCCTTCTGGGTATTAACTTCTTTATGATAAAGCAGCATGTGAAGCTTTAGGATCTTGTTCTGTGTAGTATTGTAAATTTCCTTAAGAATTAGTTTTCTTATTAAAGGTTGAAGCAAACTTCTATATGGTTTTCTTCAGCAAAATTACCATCTTTGTTCTTCTCAGTATACTTTGTAAATAGTAAAAATTTTCTTAATATCTATGTTCTTAAGAATCTTGTTAGGTTGTCTTGTTTTTCTTTCTTTTTTGCTAGAATAAAGAACCAAAAATTCAATGGCTTAAACAAGAAACTTATTTCTCTCTCATGTGAAAAATCCAAAACCAGTATGGTTGATGGTGATAGAGACTCAGGGGTATGTCTGTGCTATACCTCTGCTGTGCTCAACACTCAACTCCCAGATGTGTCAGGAAGCAGTCTGTCCAGCCTGCAGGAAAGTGGAAAGGGATGGTCTCTCCTCTTTCCTTTTAAAATCACAGCCCAGAAGTTCAAATATCACTCCCTACTGGCTAGAATCAATTATATGCCCTTAGCTCCAAGAACCCTAGAATGTCACAGTAGTTCATCTTTATGGCTGAGCTGGCTCTCTATGTAAGAGAATGGTGGTCACAAGTGTGTGTGTGTTAGTTGTTCAGTCGTGCCTGATGCTTTGTGACCCCATGGACTATATATAGCCCAAGAGGCTCCTCTGTCCATGGAATTCCCTAGGCAAGAATACTGGATTGGGTTACCAGTTCCCAGAGTGGCTTGTCATTTCCTTCTCCAGGGGATCTTTGCGACCCAGGGATTGAACCTGGGTCTCCTGTATTGTAGCGGGTCTATGGGATTGCAGGCAGGTCCTTTATCAACTGAGCCATCAGGTAAGTCCCTTTAGCTGCAAGGGAGGCTATGAAATAATGGCCAGATATGTGATATAAATAGCAATCGGCCTCAATGGTCACTCTGTTACTTGATAAATGCCCACCCCACCATTCTCCCTTCCACTTGGTTCTCCTGAAGAAATAATCCATCCAAATGAGCATTCGGGATTTTGCACTTCAAGGTCATTCAAAAGTGTGCATTTTTATTCTGTATATGATCTTTTTAAAGTCAGTGTCAGAACTGAAGGAGACCAAACAAATAAACAAAAGAAGGCATAGCCCTGTCCTTTTATTTAATATATAGAAGGAAGCAGAACTCCAGAAAGGTAAAGGGATTTTCAGGGCTGGTGTGGAGTTGGAACTAAAATCCAGGTCAGCCAACTTCACAGCATTTTTTTTTTTTTTTGATACAGTTGACAACACTGTCTTTGAATCCAGAAAACTTCTCTCTCTTTTCTATTCCCTAGAGTAGCTGAAAATGAAGTAAAGTGAGTTGGCAAGGCTGAGACATGTTTAATGAGGGAGGATTTTCATTTCATTTCTATAAATATTTGTTGGGAATCTGGCCCTCTGCTAGTCTGGGATGACAGAGATAAAAGAACGGTATATGTGCACAGCATAATGAGTACTCAGGCAAGAAAACAAGCAATTCCAACTCTTGCAATCATGGTGCCCTCAGAGAGAACTCTTGGAGTTGAGTAAGTGCAAGAGAGGGTCACTTAATCCAGACTGAAGGGTGGAGAGAGGTCAAAGAAGCTTCTTAATTGCAAGATGGGTCTTAAAAAACAAGCAGAAATTTGAGTGGATTATTAAATATGCAATGTAGTTTTCTTTGAAATGGTTGGTACTCAGAGGACATGACCCTGACCTTGGTCATAAAGAAGAAGTAGAAATCAGGTTAAGGTTTTCCAGATACAGGGAATATATTGAATGCACAAAGAACTACAGGTAAGAGAACTTGTCAAGTCTAGAAAATTAAGCATAGCTAAAATGAAAGGCTTCAAAGTCATGAATCACTTTATGCCCCATAATATGAAACTGTTTTCTCCCTAAGGTGTTTGGGTGCTGATGAAGACTTTTCAGCAGGGAATTTACACAGATGTTTTTGAAGGAAGTTCCCTCTGCCATCATTGAGAAAGGGAGGCTTGAGTGCTGAAGATTTGGGGGCAAGAAGACTGGGATGTTATGGTGACCATGGTAATACCCAGAAGAGCCTGGCTTCTGGTAGTGACAATTGAAGGAAAAGGAGGGAAACCAATTTATAAAGTATTTAGGAGGTAGGATTTTCACAACTAGGTAAGCCAAAGGGGAGAAGCAAAAGGAAGTAGTCTAAAGTGATTCTCAGGATTGGTTAGCAGGACCGAGCACTTAGAGAGAAGGTTAGTACTTTCTCAGATATGTATGGTTTGAGGTTCCTATAAAGTGCCCAGTTGGATAAAAGAGAAAGTAGTGAAAGTGTTAATCCCTCAGTGTGTCCACCTCTGTAAGACCCCATGGACTGTAGCTCACCAGGCTCCTCTGTCCATGAAATTCCCCAGGCAAGAACACTGGAGTGGGTAGCCATTCCCTCCTCCAGGGATCTTCCCAACCCACATTAAGGACGGGTCTTCTGCATTGTAGGCAGATTCTTAACTGTGAGGGCCACCAGGGAAGCCCCAATTTGATAGATGGGTCTAAAAGCACAATGGAAAGATCTAAACTGACATAGATTCCAGTAACTGATGTGGAAGGAATTTTTTAACCTTGAATATACCATGAAACACCCAAGAAGTATTCATTATGTGAAAAGAGTAGGGGAAAACCTGAGAAGAAACAAGTAGAAAGGCCTACAGAGAGAATAAGAAACCCAAGAAATGTTAGTTAAAGGAAAATAAGAGACTCAAGAAAGGTGGATGAAACTGGAGCCGATTATACAGAAGGAAGTAAGCCAGAAAGAAAAACACCAATACAGTATACTTATACATATATATGGAATTTAGAATGATGGTAATGATAAACCTGTACGCAAGACAGCAAAAGAGACACAGATGTATAGAACGGCCTTTTGGACTCTGTGGGAGTGGGAGAGGGTGGGATGAGTTGACAGAGTGGCAGTGTAACATGTATGATATCATAAGTGAAACGAATCACTGGTCTAGGTTTGATGCAGGATGCAGGATGCTTGGGACTGATGCATGGGGATAATCCAGAGAGAAGGTGTGGGGTGGGAGGGGGGAGGTGGGGGTTGGGATGGGAGTTCATGTACACTCGTGGTTGATTCATGTCAATGTATAGCAAAATGAATACAGTATTGTAAAGCAAAACAAACTAAAAAATAAAAATTAAAAAAATAAAAAAAATTTTTTTTAATTAAAAAAAAAATTCAAGAAGGAAGAAGTCAGTCACATCAAGTACGCAGAATAGTATCCATTGGTTTGTCCATTAAGGAAATCATATTTGTCATCAAATGATTTTGGTGGAAAAATGAGTGAAAACCAGAACAGAGTAGGTTGGGGAATGAATGGGATGTGAGCAAGTTAACAGTGAGTATAGACCATAATTTCAAGAAACTTATCCATGATAGGGGTGGAAAGAGAGGTCAATGACTAGAGTGAAGAAGATTTTTAATTACTTTGTTTTTACTTCTTAGAAAAGAAATGGCCATATTTTATGCCAGAAATGAAAAGAGAAAACAAGACTACAGATAAAGAAGAGGGAGAGGGGGAAGGATGGAGTTGGGTCTCTGAAGACACAATGCTAGCAGGGCTCTCATTTCTCTTTCAAGTAGGTGGAGAGGTCATAGGCCTAGAAGAGACTATAGACAGAAAGCCTGATAAAAGGAGAGATGATTTACATCTAGACTGCTTTCATGTCCTAGCTGCTGTAAAAAGTGCTGCAACGAACACTGGGTACATGCGTCTCTCTCAATTATGGTTTTCTCCGGATATATGCCCAGTAGTGGGATTGTTGGGTCATATGGTAGTTCTATTCCTAGATTTTAAGGAATCTTCATACTGTTCTCCATAGTGGCTATATCAATTTACATTCCCACCAACAGTGCAAGAGGGCTCCCTTTTCTCCACAGTGGGGATTTGCTGTGTGACACAAGGAGCTAGCTCGATACCATGCTCTGTGACGACCTAGAGGGGTAAGATGGGGAAGGAGATGGGAGAGGGCTTCGGGAGGGAGGGGACATATGTGTACCTGTGGCTGACTCATGTTGATGTATGGCAGAAAGCAACATAATATTGTAAAGCAGTTATCCTCCAATTTAAAAAAAAAAAAAGAGAAATTTAGATTTAAAGTGTTCCTCAGAGAGATGAGTTGAACCCTAAGAAGGACCACCAGGCATTACTGAGAGTCCAGCTCTTGGTAGAGATGTCTGTAAAGGAACCAAGATCCAGCTCCATCATTTTCTTGAGGATCATCCTAGGTTTCTCATGTTATCTAGATCTTGCCATTGTGGACCCTCCTCATTCAGTCTATCACATTTTCATAAAAGGGTGAGGATACATCTTTAAACAAGCTGTTAGGAAGCTGTAAAGCAAGTCAGGAAGGTTAGTGTCAGAAATCTCCCCATCCATCCTCCACTCTTCTCTTCTCTGTACCTGCAAGATGGGCTTCTGCAGCTGTGTCCAGCTCCCTTTTCCAGCAGGTGAATTGGGGGAAGGAGAGAAAGACAGGAGTCTATCTTCCCCATCCCTCCTTTCTGCTTTCATTGCCACAGTTCTGACAGTAGCTGCCAGCCTCCATGGTTATATAAGGCTCCTGCTAGCCAGCCTCTCCTCTAAGGGCCAGGTCATCCTGCCCTCCAGGAGGATAATTTCCTTTCTTACTTTGTCCCTTCCTTCAGACGCAGGAATCGCTAGCCTCTAGATTAGTGAGGAGCCAAGCTGGAATTGAAAGCAGAAAGAATATGTGTTTAACTCTGGAGATTAGTGTGAGAGCAACTTCTGGAGCTCAATATGAAAGACAACAGAAATGATTTAGCAATGGAAGAGCGGATAAAGTAAAGGCTGCCATTAATATGTATTTCTCTAGCATCGAATGAAATGATAAAGTGCCTTATATATCAAAATCTATTATACAGTATACTTACACATATATATGGAATTTAGAATGATGGTAATGATAAACCTGTACGCAAGACAGCAAAAGAGACACAGATGTATAGAACGGCCTTTTGGACTCTGTAGGAGAGGGAGAGGGAGGGATGGGTTGGCAGAGTGGCAGTGTAACATGTGTGATATCATAAGTGAAATGAATTGCCAGTCCAGGTTTGATGCAGGATGCAGGATGCTTGGGACTGATGCACGGGGATAATCCAGAGAGAGGGTGTGGGGCGGGAGGGGGGAGGTGGGGTCAGGATTGGGAGTTCATGTACACTTGTGGCTGATCCATGTCGATGTGTAGCAAAACGAATACAGTATTGTAAAGCAAAACAAACTAAAAAAATTAAATTAATTAAAAAAAATAAAAAGAAAAACAACAATAAAAGAAAAAAGAAAAAAATAAAATGATTCCTCCAAAAAAAAATAAAAAGCTTAATTAAAAAAAAAATAAACCTTATCAGTCTTTCAAAAACAAAAACAAAAACAAAATCTATTATAAAGCACTATATTTATTAGGTAAATGATTATGTTTAATATTAGTTAGAAAGGCTTTTGTGTAGATGTATCCTATTATAAAATTGATTACCTTTCCATTACCTTCTATCTTCCTGGGGCATTAAAATACCCCTGAAAATGGATCTTCTTAATCAAATAAATATGGGGCTTCCATGGTGGCTCAGATGGTAAGGCGTCTGCCAGCAATGCAGGAGACCCAGGTTCAATCCCTGGGTCGGGAAGATCCCCTGGAGAAGGGAATGGCAACCCACTCCAGTACTCTTGCCGGAAAAATCCTATGGACAGAGGAGCCTGGTGGCTACAGTCCATGGGGTCTCAAAGAGTCAGACACGACTGAGCAACTTCACTTTAATCAAATAAATGGGCCTCTCTCTGCTTCCCCCCATCAGTTACTTGAGAACAGGAGGTATTGTCTCCTCTTCCATCTTTCCAGACCTTCCATCCTCCCCACAACATTTACTGATCAAGAACCAAGAGTACCGATGGATGATGACTTATCATTCCTTATCCTTAGGTAAGATTGCTATTGTTATTGTTCAGTCACTCAGTCATGTCCGACTCTCTGTGACCCCATGGACTGCAGCAGGTTGCAAGGTTTCTCTGCCTTCACTGTCTCTCTGAGTTTGCTCAAACCCATGTCCATTGAGTTGATGATGCCATCCAACCATCTCATCCTCTGCCACCCCCTTCTCTTCCTGGCTTCAATCTTTCCCAGTGTTAGGAATGTGTAACCAAGTAAGGTTAGGAATTGTCAAAGGAGATAGCAATAGCCCCTGCATCTTGAGGAGAAGTGGAGTCATTTAGTCATGTCTAACTCTTTGTGACCCCATGGACTGTAGCCTACCAGGCTCCTCATCCATGGGATTTTCCAGGCAAGAGTACTGGAGTGAGGTGCCATTTCCTTCTCCAGGGGAACTTGCCAGCTCAGGGATCGAACCCTGGTCCTCCCGCATTGCAGGCAGATGCTTTAACCTCTGAGCTACCAGGGAAGCCCACATCTTGAGGCCTTATGTTTTAATCCAACAATCTAAACTGGAAAAAAACAAATGAAAATTCAAGTATATTAGGTCAACCCACCCTCTTTCTGCTCTTTCATGACCTGTTTTTTAATTTTTTAAAACACTGCTGCTGGTGCTAAGTCGCGTCAGTTGTGTCCGACTCTGTGCGACCCCATAGACAGCAGGCAGCACACCAGCCTCCCCCGTCCCTGGCAAGAACACTGGAGTGGGTTGCCACTGCCTTCTCCAATGCATGAAAGTGAAAAGTGAAAGGGAAGTCGCTCAGTCGTGTCCAACTCTTTGCGACCCCCATGGACTGCAGTCCACCAGGCTCCTCTGTCCATGGGAGTTTCCAGGCAAGAGTACTGGAGTGGGGTGCCATTGCACCCATATATCATAAAACACACACATCATTTATTTGGATAGCATTTCAGCCTGATTACTAACCACTGAAAGATGAAACTTTCATAAGATCACACATCTTAATCCTCAGGTGAGAATTCTGGTCTATTTTTGCACTTATAGACTTTGTAGCCATTGCATTTGGGACCGCATTTACCATACTTTCACTTCGCCATTTACCTTTTAGATGGTCCAGTTCTTATCAGACTAATACATGGAATCACCTGTTTCTACTCAGTTCCTTTTGGTGGTTTGTGTGAATGTAATGAGATTACAAAGCTTGTCATGAGATGGTTGGGGTCCTATTTAAGTCTGTCAATCGTGTTTCCATGGAACATATGTAACACGTGTACGATTATGCATTAGCAATATCTTTGGCATCAAACTTACTAAGCATATGGAAGGTTTGAGACATTTGAGATAAGCCTGTGTAGCACAGTATTTGGAGTAGATATACATTTGCTGCCAAAAAAAAAAAAAAAAATATTTTAAGCCATTGACTTACAGGACCTAGAAGGAGGACACATGTGGGGGAGACCAGTTCTCCCTAAGTGTTTAGGTTTCTGTGTAGGCACAATAGGGAATAGATTGCAAATGGCAGGTAGGGAAGCATCTTAATATGATATCTGATAGGAAAACCACTCTCAGTATTCCAGAGAGAAATGTAGCCTGCCTTGTTTCCTCTGTCTCAAATGAGAATTTCTTCTTTTTTTCCCTAGGAGCCTAGTTTGCTGAGGTGGTTCACACTCCACAACAGCTACCCTAAAAACTCTCCAATTACCTCAAGTCCCCAGTCTACCTAACCTCTCTTCTTCCCACTCCAAAACCCAAGCCTTTTACTTACAAGAGCAAAGAAATGTATCTTCTCCCTTCAAGATCAAGGCAATGTGGCTTCTATCTTGAGTCATCTTTGCTTTCATTGTTTCTACCTCAAACTACACAAGGGCCTCTATCTGGCTCTCCTCTAGACAATGTCTCATTCATTCAGTCAGCGCTACTTACAGAGTGCTACTGTGTGCCAGCACTATCTGAAGTACTAGGAATACAGGAGTTTAGGTGTTCAGAATACAGCACTGCCTGAGACACAAGTGAATGAAAATAGTCTCTCGTGGAGTTTATATCTTCATGTTGTTGTTTTTCACTTGCTAAGTCATGTCCAACTGTTTGTGACCTCATAGGCTGTAGCATGCCAGGCTCCTCTGTCCTCCACTATCTCCAGAAGTTTGCTCAAATTCATATTTATTGAGTCAGTGATGCTATCTAACCATGTCATCCTCTGCCACCCTCTTCTCCTGCCATCAATCTTTGCCAGCATCAGGGTCTTTTCCAGTGAGTTAGCTCTTCACATCAGGTGGCCAATACTTAATATCCTCATGAGATGACAGGAAAGTCATAAACCATAGTGTTAAGCTCTGATAAGGGTTTTGAAGATAGATGAAGCATAGAGAAGGGATAGAGAGAGTCATGAGAAGAATGAGACCAGGAATCACGTTAGCACTGAGGGCAGACATTGCCCCATGGGAGACACCAAAGTGGGGTGGGAGCCTGTTTGACTGGTCCTTGTGCAGGGACCATGGTTCTTGGAGCAGCAGCAGCAGCATCACCTGGGAACTTGACAGAAATGTAATGTGCAGCCCCCCAACACCACCACTGTGAGGAACTCTGGGGCGGGGGTTGGTGGCCTAGCAACCTGGGCTGTAGGGAGGTGATGGAAGCTAGTGTTAGAGAACCATGTGGAGAGCCAGAACCCAAGTGACACAGCTAGAGTTGAACCTTTGAGGAAATAGTTGCTCTCTGCTGTTGCTCTGCCGGTGGACCTCTGTTTCATCCTAAAACTGTGAACCATCTCCATCACCTGTTCAAACTGTGAAACACCTTTGTCCTCCACACCTTTGTATAAGTGGGGTATATTTCTAGGTGGGGGGCCTCCCACCGCCGTGCCTGCCCACCTGCCCTCCAAGAGACTTTCAGATACAGCTCCTCCAGCAAGAGCTCCCTGGCAGCCATCTGTGATGGCTTTCTGCTCTGAGAGTCCAGAGACTTGCTCTGTCATTTATAGTCATCCCCATGTGCCACAGGGACATCTTGTCTTTCCTTTTCAGTTATAAGCAAATTAAAAGTAAGGTGCTACATCTTATCTTTATCTGTATTCTTAGTCCCCAAACAGTGTTTGGCATATTCAGTAAAGGGCTTCCCTGGTGGCTCAGTGGTAGAAAATCCACCTGCCCAATGCAGGAGACTTGGGTTCAATCCCTGGGTCAGGATGATCCCCTGGAGAAGGAAATGGCAACCCACTCCAGTATTCTTGCCTGGAAAATTCCATGGACACAGGAGTGTGGGGGGCTGCAGTCTATAGGGTCGCAAAAGTGTTGAACATGATTTAACAACAATGAAATTCAGTCAAAGTTTAGATGATGGAAAGGAGTGAAGGGAGGAAGAGAGGCTGGCAAAGAAGGAAACTAATAAACCAGGAATCAGAGTGCTGACATCTGCCGGCAGTTTTGCCAGACTAGGTTTCACGATCAAGATCGTGAGAAAGAGGCCATTTGGCTCCTATGACTGCAGGAGGAATGTGGTGAGAATGCTTGGGGCCACCTGTATGTGCCTTGGTGCAGCCCGCCTGTGGTCAGGGAGGTGCGATATTCCTCCCTGCTCACGGTGTCTTAGGTATCACTCATACAATTTCCCAAATTTGGTCTCGGATGTTTTACAGCCTCCTAAAATGCTTTGAAAAGCATCCGGACTCCTGGGATGGGGTGGGGGGTAGATTGGAGGCAAAGCTGTTATTTCCTGCAAGTATCAGAATGGTCACCAGCTGGTCAACATGACTATTCACTACTGCCTCTTACCAAATTTAGAGAAGTGATCCTTGTCTTCTTATTATTGTTCTATCCTCTAAGGCAGTGGTCTGTAACCTTTTTGGCACCAGGGACTGATTTTGAGAGAAGACAGTTTTTCCATGGACTGGTGCTGGGTGGAAGAGGGGATAATTTCAGGATGATTGAAACACATTGCATGTATTGTGCACTTTATTTCTATTATTATTACATCAGCTCCACCTCAGATCACCAAGCATTAGATCCTGGAGGTGGGGGACCCCTGTTTTAAGAAACACATGTAAATGTATCTGAGATTATAAATTGCTCCTTACTCATCGATTCATGTTGAGTTTAATATCTTCTCTAAGTCTCTGAATAGTTTTTATGAATCAGGGAACATCCATTACCCCAAAACTGGGTTCACCTCTTTTGGGGGATTGCTGAGTCAAAAGACACAACCAAGCGATGATCAGGAGAAGGAAGGATTTATTACTTTCAGCAAGTAAAAATAACACAAAGGATCTTTCCCAAAGCAGTATCTCCCTGAACTGCAAAACTGGAGACGTTTTTAAGCTAAGAATGGGTGTGTTAGTTGCTCAGTCATGTCCTACTCTTTGTGGCCCCACGGACTCATAACCCACCAGGCTCCTCAGTTCATGGAATTCTCCAATCAAGAATACTAGAGTGGGTAGCCATTCCCTTCTCCAGAGGATCTTCCCAACCAGGAATGGAAACTGGGTCTCCTGCTTCGCAGGCAGGTTCTTTTACCATCTGATCCATCAGGGAAGCCTGAAGGTTACATGCATATTCATGAAGGGGTTTGGGCAGTATATGCATATTCATAAAAGGAATTGAGCAGAGGAGAATTCAGCCTAGAATTAGGGCAAAGACTAGCAGAGTCCAAGCTTTAGTTGAGAGAAATTACAAGGATCAGATAAGGTCAACATCATCATATGTTGGTTTCCAGCGGAGCTGGTGGTTGAGGGGTCAAGCAGGGTCGAATTCTGCAAAACAGCTCAAGAAAGTGTTTGAGCTGGCAGTCTTTACAACTGGTCTCTGTGACAGAGACTTAGCTTCTTAGAAAGGCTTGAAGTAAGGAGTTGTGGGGAGAAAAGGGGAGAGGGGAGAACCAGCTCAAGAATAGAAGGAAGAGGGATGGGATTAAAGGTTGGAGAATTTACTCTCAGTTTTGAAACTAATACATAGTTTCTCAAGAAAACATATGACTGAAATGCCAAAGGACTTGCCACCATCTTGGCTTCCTTTTTGCAGGTGAAAAAGCATTTGGTTTTTCCTTTAATACAACTTATATAGAAAGTACTTAACTACAGGTTGAATAGTGCACTGTGGACCCAGCTATTGATACCTAAGTTCTTTCTAGGATAGCAATCAAAAAGAAAAAGTTAGAGGAAATAATAAAATGGAATATTGTCAATTCAAACATTCAGTTAACTCCCTCCCCCCAAATTAAGCCTTCTAAATCAACCAGTAGAATGATGCAAAATCAACATGACGACCCAGGCTCATTTGTGTAAGAGCCAATTGCAGATACTTAAAGGAGCGACTTACTGAGAACAGAAAAAATTTATGGTAGGTATTTAACAAAGGTTTTGTATTCTGACATGTACTGTACAATTTATTTAAAAGCTATGTACCACTTCTTGTGAGCATATTGTATCTTTCAAGTATTAATTACTCCAAAGAATCTTTGGGCAGCCAGTTCATTTCACCCAACTAAAAATATGTTAACTTAAAAAAATAGAAATGGCCAAATTGGAACCCATGAGAATAGCACACCCTAAGCCATAAGAAAGTGAAGAGGAACTAAAAAGCCTCTTGATGAAAGTGAAAGAGGAGAGTGAAAAAGTTGGCTTAAAGCTCAACACTCAGCGAAGATCATGGCATCCAGTCCCATCACTTCATGGGAAATAGATGGGGAAACACTGGAAACAGTGTCAGACTTTATTTTTCTGGGCTCCAAAATCACTGCAGATGGTGACTGCAGCCATGAAATTAAAAGACGCTTACTCCTTGGAAGAAAAGTTATGACCAACCTAGTTATGCCAACTAAGGTCCGTCTAGTCAAGGCTATGGTTTTTCCTGTGATCATGTATGGATGTGAGAGTTGGACTGTGAAGAAGGCTGAGCGCCGAAGAATTGATGCTTTTTAACTGTGATGTTGGAGAAGACTCTTGAGACTCCTTTTGACTGCAAGGACATCCAACCAATCCATTCTGAAGGAGATCAGCCCTGGGATTTCTTTGGAAGGAATGATGCTAAAGCTGAAGCTCCAGTACTTTGGCCACCTGATGCGAAGAGTTGACTCATTGGAAAAGATTCTGATGCTGGGAGGGATTGGGCGCAGGAGGAGAAGGGGACGACCGAGGATGAGATGGCTGGATGGCATCACCGACTCGATGGACATGAGTCTGAGTGAACTCTGGGAGTTGATGATGGACAGGGAGGCCTGGCGTGCTGCGATTCACAGGGTCGCAAAGAGTCAGACATGACTGAGTGACTGAACTGAACTGAAGCCATAAGACCTGTAACTTTCTTTACCTACTATCATTGTTAAGAACAACACAAGCATCTTGCTTTCACAGTTTAAGCAGTAATTCGCATCATCTGTATTTTGTAAAATACCTTATATTCTTCACCTATTTGTTTTATCAGAATCTGACAACTTATGGGGATACCCACTTAATAATTTAGCTAAAGCTTGCAAGCCAGTCTTTCTTGTCACTAATAGAAGGAAATAATTGTTTTCTTTCATAGCATTTATCTTTCAGGACATCACTTAACTCCCTCCTGAGGTCTCGGAATGCTCTTTGGTAGCACTTATCATTTTGAATTATAATTGTCTGTTTAATTGTTCATTTTTCCTAATTGTGTACACTTTGAGGGGAAAGAATCTTGTTGTTCTTCCTTAAGTCCAGTCTACACAGAGTACAGATACCTGTAGGATTTATTGTTAATTAGATATATTGTCTAAAATAAGAGAAATTTCATGTGGTTCAACCTAATATAAGCTTTGAAGTGAAAATATTAGGCACTCTTTGCAACCCATTAGACTGTAGCCCCCCAGGCTCCTTCCCGGAACTCTCCGGGCAAGAATACTGGAGTAGTTCCCATTCCCTTCTCCAGGGATCTTCCCAACCCAGGAGGTGAACCCTTGTCTCCTGCATTGCAGGCAGATTCTTTACCATTGGATCTTTTTTTTTTCTGTTATTAAACGTTTAAAATATATTTCTAAACAGAATGGGCCGACTCGGTCACAGTAACTGCTGATCTCCATAGAAGAGCAACCCACAAGGATACAGCACTGATTTTTTTCCCATCATCAGGGTGAAAAATATACAACTCGTTTCTGAACCAAAACCACAATTTCTGCAGTTAAAAATGTTCACTGCTAATATGGCCCTGGTAGAAATTATGTAGTTTTATTTCCTTAAAAAAAAAAAAATTTAAAAAATCTCCTAAGACACTAAATCATCAATCTGGAATGTAGATTCTGAGCACAAAGCAGCTCAGTTCACCTAAAAAATAAAGAAAAAATTCCCACCACCTGTCTCAGTAGGGTCTGAAAGGAGAGAAGTAGTGTGGGGAACCCCTGCTTTGGTATGGAGAGTCACGGCCCCTTGACCCAGACCGAGACCGTGAAGAGCCATAGCTGGTGCTTCTCTCTGGATAAACTCGGATGTAGGATGTTTCACCCTCCTGAGAACGGAATTTGGTTTCACCCAGTTTACGCAGGGCATATTCCATGTCGTCTTTTCTGAGATACTCAACTATCCCCATTCCATCTTTCTGCACACCTGCGTAACAGACATCCCCAGCTTCTCGCATGTGATCTTTCAGGTCCTGCCAGCTGCCTGATGGAGGACGTCCTGAAACAAGAACTCGGAAATCAGATCTTCTTGTAGGAGGCCCACTCCTCCCGCCGCGGGGCCACCCACCCCGACCTCCGTAAGTCCTGGGGAACTCCACACGAAGCCGACACTGGCCGTAATCGTAACCGTTCCTTCCATAAATTGCATCCTCAGCATCTCTGCAGAGAAAAGTCTGGAGTTAGCTTTGCTCAGGAAGACCGACTAATTTCCCTGTGAGGGGCATGAGTAACAAGTATGAAAAAAAAAACCTGAAGTGAGAAAAAAGCAAAAGAACAAAAACCAGGAATTTGATGTACTACTGCTTTGGTTTGAAGACCTTTCATGACACTGGAATTAAACTTTACCGCTGTCACCCACAGAGTTTTCTAGGTATGAAATGATAATGAATAAACAGGTAAGAGAATTCAGAAAAAATAACCTGTTGGCAGATGATTGATTTTGCCATAAAACTGTTTCTTTGACCTTGGGGAGCTGTTTCTCAAAATGCACACCACAACGTACACTTGTAGAACAGGTCCTCCAGATCCTTCTCGAGCACATCGCTCGGAAGGTTCCCCACGTAGACGCGCCCGTCGCCCTCGCCGCCGCGCTCGTCCGCCCAGCCTGACATCCGCACCGCCCGACGCCGCGGGCCCGCCGCAGCCCACGTCGCCGCCGCATCAGCCGGTGATCCCCCCCCCCCAGAGTCCCCGCGGGCTCGGAGGCGCTCAGCCGCACAGCATTGTGACCATTGGATCTTTAACTGAAAAAATGAGGATTTTGTTTTCATGCTATGGAAATACTAGCAACTTATATCCAGATTTTCCTTGAAACAAGATTTATCAAGTTTACAGATGTATTGCCAGACTTCTGAAAGTCTAATGTTGAAAATAGATCACCAGGAGATCTCATTAACAAAGTGAATTTTCTTGAGGGCTGGGGTGTAGGGCCTGAGACTGTTTGTAGCTGACTCTCAGGCACGGTTGATGCTATGGTTTGCAGGCCATGCTTTGCAGAGCAAGTTTTTGGATCACAGAATGAAGTCAGAAGATATAAGTTCTAGATCTGCTGCTAGCTGTCTGTGTGACTTTAATAAATTACTTAATCTTCCAGAGCCTTGCTTTCTGTAATGTGTGAGGGTTCAGTTGGGCAATCAGTTCCTTCCTGACTTGTTAAGAGTTTGTGACCTGTTAAGATCATGTTTACATAAGTGATTAGAGAGTCTGCACAGCATAAAGGGTAGACGCACCAGCCCCATCCTTAGACTGCCTGGCTTCGCAGCTTCTCCACTTTCTAGGTAAGTGACCTTAGAGGGAGTCACTTAAATTTTCTGTGCCTCAATTTCCCCATCTTCAGAATTGAACTGATACTGAATTATCTATGCAAAGTGCTTCCAACAGAGCCTAGCACATGTAAACTCAATTCATTTACTCTATTGCAACATTGGTGTTCTTTAGGGTTTCATCACTAAGAAGACTTCTTAAGGGGATTTTCTGCAATATGGGCAAAGATTTAGTGTATGGAAAGATGTTCCTCACCAATTTACTTTATCAAAACCTAGGAAGCTACCTGGGGCTTCCCAGGTGACTCAGCGGTAAAGAATCCGCCTGTCAACACAGGAGATGGAGATTCGATCCCTGGATCAGAAATATTCCCTGGAGGAGGAAATGGCAACTCACTCCAATATCCTTGCCTGGAAAATCCCACAGACAGAGGAGCTTGTGGGCTGCAGTCCATAGTGTCGCAAAGAGTTGGACATGACTTAGTGACTAAACAATGACAGCAAGGAATCTACATATATGCTCAACAATGAGAGAAAGGCTTCTTGTAGTGCATGTGATGGAATTTTTTTTAATTGGAGTATAATTGCTTTATAATGTTGTTAGTTTCTGCCGTGCAGCAAAGTGAATCACCCATATGTGTACATGTACACCCTCCCTCTTGAGCCTCCTTCCCACCTCTATAGGTCATCGCAGAGTGCCCAGCTGAGCTCGCTGCGCTACACAGCAGTTCCCCACTGGCTATGTTACTGTGTATATGTCAGTGCCACTCCCACAGTTCATGCCACCCTCCCTTCCCTCCCCATGTCCACATGTCTGTTCTGTCTTTTGTACCCATTGTAAACATCTACAGGTAACCCTTGAGATGCAATATAAAATGGGGAGAAAACAGGATATAGAACTGAATTAACAGCTCAGGTTTAATTATGATTTCTTATGTTAACTGTATCTGGGGAAAAATGCTCCAAAATACTGTGATTATTATGACCGAGTGAAAGCATTTTAAGTGATTTTCTTCTTCCTTCCCCTCTATTTACTAATTCTACATGAAGATGAGTGACTTTTATATTCTGAGAAAAAGTAATTTTAAACATGTGTAACTTCCCTCCCCAATCCCTTCCTACCCCATTAAAAAAAAAAAAATCAACCTTATAGCAAGGATTTTGGCTTCTGTGCTGCCTTATGCCAAAACCATTCTAGAAGCATTGCAAAGAAGAATCAGAAGTCAGTAAGTTTAGTAATATACCACTCAGCGCCAAACTAATGACTGAGAGGTAAAACAAATGTGTTCATTTTTATTATTATTATTATTTCTGAACGAAAATGAGATTGTCGGGTATTCAATGAAGCATTAACTGGTGCAAGCTGCGCGTCATGCTGATGCTGGAGAGACTGAAGCACAGAAGCAGGGCTTAAGGCTTTTCAGTTTAGGATAATACCAGAAACAGCCAGTATCATGCTGAATGTGTGTTTAAGTAAATGAGTTTTCAAATAGAAATTCTGCAGTGGTCTCAACACCACAGTCCATTTAAATTTATATTTAGATTTTTATTTAAAAGTTAATACAATAGGTCAGCAAAAGGCATTTGAAGTAACTGGAGGGGGGGATCCATTATATTTTTACATAAATCCCCCAAGACATATATTTTTCCCTGCCTGAGCTCACCCATTATACTTCGAGAAGAAATTCAGGAAAAATATTTGCTAGCAATTTCCCACACCATAAAGCTGCCATAACAGTGATCATCAAAACCCAGACCAACTTGAATGTCTTCTGACTTGCTGAAGAAGATGAAAGACTATTTCATTCTTGCCTTTGTGGGGCATGGATTGGGAGGAAAGTGTCTGCATAAAATTTTTTACTACTACACTGCTGCCTGATAAAAAGCCATCATCCTTAATTTTTATGTAACTTTTTAGTACTTTGAAGTTCTCACTTTTGGGGTACACGTCACCTATGCTATGGACGCTTGATTGGCTCCCTAACCAGTAACCTCAACCTCACAACTACAAGAAAATAACTTCTGAATAAAAATCACGTTTCAATCAACTTGCAAATAATTTTTCTTACTCTCCTCACTCTCATGCATTCTAGAACTTTGATGGAAAAGAATGCTATCTCTGAACTTCCCTGGCAGTCCAGTGGTTGGGACTTCACCGTCCAGGGTAGGGAGTGAGGGTTCAATCCCTGGCTGGGGAGCTAAGATCCCACATGATTTGAATCAAAAAACCAAAATGTAAAAACACAGAAGCAACATTGTAACAAATTCAATAAAGGTTCACATCAAAAAAATATATATTAAAAAAGAATTCTGTCTTAAAACAGACTTTTGGTTAAAGAATATTGAAAAAAATTGCAGCTAACTCTGTAACTGTAAGCAGCAGTTTAACTGTGGGTGACTCGTGTCATCCAGAAAAATAGGTCTTCAGAGTAGGATACCCTCCCAAAATCTAGCACTTATTTGATCTCATCCTTATTTTTGTAGTGTTATATAATATATTGATTGGTTCATTAAGTGTTACGTATAAATGACTTAAAAACAGACTGGGAGCACTCAAAATATTAATCTTGGAGGTTTGAAAATGGAGATGAGGATAATCTCAAAGTTCCATTAAGTTAGCTGACAATACCATATACTGGGACCTATGTTCATTCATTCATCATACTCTCATTGAGCACCTTTCTATCCCAAGTTGGGCTTCCCTGATGGTGCAGATGGTAAAGAATCCGCCTTCAGTGTGGGAGACCCAGGTTCAATCCCTGGGTCAGGAAGATTCCTTGGAGAAGGAAATGGCTACCCACTCTGGTATTCTTGCCTGAAATATTCCATGGACAGAGGAACCTGGCAGGCTACAGTCCATGGAGTCGGACACAACTGAGCAACTAAAACTTTCATGTCCCAAGTTGTTCCAGATATTAGGAGTATCAGGGGCTACGAACAAGGCAGGCAAAGCCCTGATTCTGGTGAAGCCCATATTTTCATGAGGGAAGTGGGCAATGTGCAAGTGAACAAACAATCATTACAGGTGCTTACAACAGATATAATGTAAATAGACAAGATAATATGATTTTCATTTATTTGTTCAGCAATTATTTTTTGATTATTGGCTCTGTACCTACTACTGTGCTGAGCTTCCCACAAAGTAGGTGTGTCTTTTCTTTTGCTGAATTTACACTCTGGTTGTTGTGACAAATGTTAATTACAAATACGGTTAAAGTTACAAAGGAAAAGTAGTACAAGGTACAAACAGTTCAGAGGGGACTGACAGCTAAAACTTGAGGGTTGAGTATAAGACCAGAGAGGGCTTTCAAAGGATGTTGTGTGTGGCAGGGCTTTGAAGGGTGAGTTTACTGGGAGTGGCGAGTGTAGCAGAGACGAGCTGGTGAGAGAGGTGCTCTCATCTAGGGAGAAAGGAGCCAGGGGTACATGCTGTGTCTTTCCTAAACTCAGTTTTCTTTCATTTAAATTTTTACTTTTTAGGCTTTGTCAGGCAACTATTTACATTTTTATTGGAGTATAACTGCTTTACAGAGTTGTGTTAGTTTCTGCTGTACAACAATGTGAATCAGCTATTTGTTGTTGTTTAGTTGCAGAGTCACAGCCAACTCTTTTGCAACCTCGTGGACTATAGCCTGCCAGGCTCCTCTGTCCATGGGATTTCCCAGGCAAGAATTCTGGAGTGGGTTGCTATTTCCTTCTCCCAAGGAATCTTCCTAATCCCAGGGATCAAACCTGTGTCTTCTGCACCTCTTGCATTAGCGGCAGATTCTTTACCACTGAGCTACCTGGTAGGCCTGAATCAGGTGTAAGTATGGCAACCCACTCCAGTATTCTTACCTGGAGACTCCTCATAGACAAAGGAGCCTGGCAGGCTATAGTCCATGGGGCTGCAAAGAGTCAGACATGACTGAGCGACTAAGCACAGCACAGCATATACATAAATCCCCTCCCTCTAGAGCCTCCCTTCCATCCCTCTGAGCCCCACCCCTCTAGGTCATCACGGAGCGCTGAGTTGAGCAACGTGTGCTATAGGCAGCTTCCCTCTAATCTGTTTTACACGTGGTAGTGTGTGTATATTAGTGCTGCTCTCTCGATTCCTTCCACCCTCTCCCCTGCTCCACCCCCAGGCCCACAAGTCTGTTCTTCATGTCTGTGTCTCCGTTTCTAAACTCTAAAACTGGCCATGGTCCTTCCATTGGCCAGCACACTGAAATCATGAAATGTGGGGAGCCCTTTGCTTTGCATATAGAGCTTTCTGAGTATTCCCTCTTGGCCTCGAGGCAAATGAGTTACTGTGAGTTGGCTACAGAGTTAAAAGGAGAGGTTGGAGGGAAATGTCAAAAGGAAAATTCAGATGTGATTTAGTAGATAGGTGAGGTTTCCTAAAGGCAACACAGCACGCGAGGAATTGGACCCAAATGCCAAGAGGCTCTGCAAGCAGGCAATGAATTCGAATGTGAGAAGGTCATATTGGAGATGAGCCTTGGATTCAGTATTCAGAGAGAAACACACAGTTTGTCTATATTTAAATACATGCAGTATGTGAATGAAAATGTCACTGGATATGTACCTTTTGCTCATTTTTCTATTGCTTGTTTTTCTTTTTCCTTTTTGGCATCAATTTCCAAGAGTCTCATGTATTAGGGATATTAATCCTTTGTAACCTATAAATAACACATGTTTTTTTTTAAAACTGATTATCATTTGTCTTTCAACTTTTTCTGTAGGGCAAAAAACAACATACGTAATTTTAATGCTTATAAATTCAAAGTGAAGGTGAAGTCACTCAGTCGTGTCCGAATCTTTGCGACCCCATGGATTGGGGGTCCTCTGTCCATGGGATTTTCCAGGCAAGAGTACTGGAGTGGATTGCCATTTCCTTCTCCAGGGGATCCTCCCAACCCAGGGATCAAACCCAGGTCTCCTGCATTGTAGACAGATGCTTTACCGTCTGAGCCACCAGGGAAGTCCTATAAATTCAAACCTACCTTCAATTTTTCCTCCATTGTGGCTTTTAGATTTCTCCTATTTAAAATGTCAACTATATCTTCTGCTCAAAGTTATACACTTGTTCTAGGATTTTTTTTTCCTTCTGATTTGGCAATCTTTTTTTTAAGCCTTTATTCTATATGGATTTTTTTTCTCTTGCATGATATGAGGAAGAGTATAACTTTGCTTTATCCTAAAATTGCCAACATCCACTGGATCATGGAAAAAGCAAGAGAGTTCCAGAAAAACATCTATTTCTGCTTTATTGACTATGCCAAAGCCTTTGACTGTGTGGATCACAAGAAACTGTGGAAAATTCTGAAAGAGATGGGAATACTAGACCACCTGACCTGCCTCGTGAGAAACCTATATGCAGGTCAGGAAGCAACAGTTAGAACTGGACATGGGCCTGGTTCCAAATAGGAAAAGGACTGTATATTGTCACCCTGCTTATTTAACTTATATTCAGAGTACATCATGAGAAACGCTGGACTAGAAGAAGCACAAGCTGGAATCAAGATTGCCTGGAGAAATATCAGTAACCTCAGATATGCAGATGACATCACCCTTATGGCAGAAAGTGAAGAGGAACTCAAAAGCCTCTTGATGAAAGTGAAAGAGGAGAGTGAAAAAGTTGGCTTAAAGCTCAACATTCAGAAAACGAAGATCATGGCATCTGGTCCCATCACTTCATGGGAAATAGATGGGGAAACAGNGGAATCAAGATTGTCAGGAGAAATATCAATAACCTCAGATATGCAGATGACACCACCCTTATGGCAGAAAGTGAAGAGGAACTAAAAAGCTCTTAATGAAAGTAAAAGAGGAGAGTGAAAAAATTGGCTTACAGCTCAACATTCAGAAAACTAAGATCATGGCATCCGGTCCCATCACTTCATGGGAAATAAATGGGGCAACAGTGAAAACAGTGTCAGACTTTATTTATGGGGGCTCCAAAATCACTGCAGATGGTGACTGCAGCCATGAAATTAAAAGATGCTTACTCCTTGGAAGAAAAGTTATGACCAACCTAGATAGCATATTCAAAAGCAGAGACATTACTTTGCTGACTAAGGTCCGTCTAGTCAAGGCTATGGTTTTTCCTGTGGTCATGTATGGACGTGAGAGTTGGACTGTGAAGAAGGCTGAGTGCCGAAGAATTGATGCTTTTGAACTGTGATGTTGGGAAAGACTCTTGAGAGTCCCTTGGACTGCAAGGAGATCCAACCAGTCCATTCTGAAGGAGATCAACCCTGGGATTTCTTTGGAGGGAATGATGCTAAAGCTGAAACTCCAGTACTTTGGCCACCTCATTCGAAGAGTTGACTCATTGGAAAAGACCCTGATGCTGGAAGGGATTGGGGGCAGGAGGAGAAGGGGACGACAGAGGATGAAATGGCTGGATGGTGTCACTGATTCGATGGACGTGAGTCTGAGTGAACTCCGGGAGTTGGTGATGGACAGGGAGGCCTGGTGTGCTGCAATTCATGGGGTCGCAAAGAGTCGGACACGACTGAGCAACTGAACTGAACTGAGCTAAACTAAACTGAACAGGCATCAGGGTCTATCATGCATAACTAATTTCAGAGATAGATTAATTATCCCACTTTTGTGTTGCTGTTGAGTCGCGCAGTTGTCTCCAACTCTTTGCAACCCTATGGACTGCAGCACACCAGTTTTCCCTGTCCTTCACTATCCCCTGGAGTTTGTTCAGACTCATGTCCATTGAGTTGATGGTGCTATCTAACCATCTTATCCTCTGCCACCTTATTATTTCTTCTGGCAATCTTGGTTCAAATTATCCCACTTTAGTAAGCTATATTAATTATTCTATGGCCAGATACATCAATATTCCTCTTCTCAGAAAATTTCTTTTTTCATAGAAGGCATTTATTAATATGCCTTTCCTCGAGACATGAATTCCTGCCCTGGTCTCTTGCATTGAGAATTGAGTGATACAACAAATCATATTTAAATATGAATCCAGTAATAGAGATAGAGGAGCTAACCACATCTTAATGTGGTTAGAGACCACTAGAATCACAAAAATCATGTTGAAAGATTGATCAATAATTAACAAAAGTCAATCTTTTTCTAGAGATTCATTAGCATGTACCCAGTCCCATTTGTATCCTCTTTGTCCCCAAAGCATTTTACTTTTATACACAAAATAGTTTCTTCAAATGAAAATATATTGCAAACACCAATATGTAAAAGAAGTAGAGATTGGTTGAAATGCTTGTCTGATCAGATCCCTCCCCACAGTTCACATGCTGGAGCTTGATGTTTCTCAGAGGAACACAGAGGACTCCAAAAGCACAGTTGAAGGCACAAGAAAATTGAGACTTAAAAAACTATTCTTGAATTAGAAGAAAAGAAGGTGGTCAAGGACATATCAGCTCATCGTCACCTATAAGGGTAGCACCCATTCTCCTACCCTCTCTGACTAAAAACATTCCTGACCACATGCTCCAGACTAATCAGTTTTAGTAATAACACTGACTGAAACTTTGGATACATGCCCAAAGCATTCATATTCAAGTATTAGTAATTTTGGATTTCACTTCCTAATTTCTCTATTAAGTATGTATTTACTAAGAAGTAGAATGAAACTTTATTTAGAGAAACATCAGATATTTACAAACTGAAATTTAATGGGCCTTAGAGTCCAACTATACTGCTGCTTAAAAAGTACCTGATGCTCACTGTATGGTAAATACTGAACACCAGGAAGAAATTATCACCGAAACTCCTAAAACGAATCTTTTCATAGTTCTTGGTCATACATATGACCATTCGTTGAATAATGTTTTAAAAGCTTTTATAAACTCATAATTTTCTCTGAGGTTTATGGTCAATTTGAGCTTCCCTGGTGACTCAGTGGTAAAGAATCTGTCTGCCAAGTAGGTGACAGGGGTTCAATCCCTGGGCGAGGACAACCCCCTTGGAGAAGGAAGTGCCAACCCAGTTCAGGATTCTTGCCTGGGAAACCCCATGACAGAGGACCCAGGCTACAATCCCTGGGGTCACATAGAGTTGGACACAACTTAGCAACTTAACAACAGTTATGTCACTTTGGTCAAGTAAGCAAGTCCTTGTAATCTCTTCAATAACCATTTACTTGAACATGTTGGTGAAGTGACTTATTGTTTAGATTTTCTATATCTACAGCTACATAGAAACCCAAAGTGTCCGTCTTTACTTCATAGTTCAGTGACTTTTTTCCCCATGTGGTGCCACTTCACCCTCCATTTCAGGATTAGTTTCATGCAAACTTGATTAACAATCCAGATCTTAGTGGGAAGCGTTGTAAAGAGCTTTGGATCAGTACTAAAGAGATTCACACTCAAACCAACTTGACTTCTGTTCATATATCCAAACTCTAAGAAAAGAGCCCCTTCTTAGTTAAAGACCACCAACTTAAATAACTTGACTCAATTCATTTTCCTGTATCTGGGTCCCTAAGATAAACTGTCTCCTTTCCAAACACCAGTTTAGGTATTAATCCCCATTTCTAGCTGTAAGGTCATGCCAAGTACTGGGACTGTTTCCTTTATGAAAGACCTAGATATACCTGTGGAGGAAATTTCTCAGCATCAAATTTTCATAAGGAAAAAATGAAAATAATGCTTTGATAGATAACTTAAGCATCCAGCCTTTCATCCAACATAGTTATTCATCAAGTATTTATTAAATATCTATAACATTTCTGGCGTCATTTTCAGTCAGTTCAGTCGCTCAGTTATGTCCAACTTGCACACCCCATGTTGCAACCCCATGCATTGCAGCATTCCAGGCTTCCCTGTCCATCAACAAATCCCGGAACTTACTTAAAGTCCTGTCCATTGAGTTGGTGATGCCATCCAACCATTTCATCTCCTGCCGTCCCTTCTCCTGCCTTCAGTCTCTTACAGCATCAGGGTCTTTTCAAATGAGTCAGTTCTTCACATCAGGTGGCCAAAGTATTGGAGTTTCAGCTTCAGAATCAGTCCTTTCAATGAATATTCAGGACTGATTTCCTTTAGGATTGACTGGTTTGATCTCCTTGCAGTCCAAGGGACTCTCAAAAGTCTAAGATCCTGAACTATTAATCATAAGAAAGCTGAACAAAGAATAAAATTCTTAGGCTGAGACACACTTGAAGGCTGAAATTTGCCTCAGCCATTAGCAGTCTAACTCCGAGAGTTTTAGATCCAAATGGCAGTGTCTCTGAAGGTTTCTAATTTATTTGTTGCTATATCCCAAAAGATAACAGCCCAATAACTCATTTTTGAATGGCACTCAACAAACATTTGTTGAAAGGATGAATATGAAAATATACCAACCTATGGGTTTAATATTTTTTAAACACTTGATAATTTCTACTTTAAGTTTTGCCTCTACTAATTTATAATGATAAATCCATGAGCTTCACAACACTTGGGGACCTTATCTGATGAACATACCAATGGATCTCTGTACTTAATATTGGCATGTGTTCAATTAGTTTTATTAGGTGAATAACACTCTCCTAGGTCTTTCTATTTTCCTCCATCAGGAAATAAAGCCCTTGTTTCAATTTAAACCACTAATGTATAACTCTCTGATATTGCTTATCCTCATTTCCAAAGTTCTCAAACTAGTCACATAATTGAGTAAAACACTTAAACTAAGTATTATCCCAAGAGCCAAACTGGAACATGTTGACAAATTGGGTTCATAACCTTCCTCTAATCCATCATTCTTTCTTAATTTTTGTACTACATAAAAGTACCCATCACCCCCAGGCTCATAAACCTGAGTCATCTTTGCTTGTTTTGTCTCCTTCACACCTTATATCAAATTGAACATAAAGTTCTGCCAAATCTCTTTTGAATATATTATCCAACAAGTATTTAATAAGCATTTATGATGTCCAAGCCACCGTAAGAGGCACTGATAGAAAAAAAATGCCTCTATTATCAAAAAGCTTACAATGTCATAAGAATATTAGAAATAGACAAATGACTAATACGCTACAGAATAAAAAGATTCTCTAACAAACGTGAATGTGCAGTATATTCACACAGGATACACCATTCTCTTGTAGAAGCTCAATAGAGGCTATGCCTATTTTAAATTATACAAAAATATATTATGGAGAAAGACTTTGAAAATACAGGTAGAGTTGAAGATGTCATGAGATGTTGCTTAAGTAACATGTGACCATAATGTAAGTGAGCAGTATAGACTGATGTCAATGAACAATGGGAAGACAATAAAGTGCTGCACTTTAAGCAATACTATACAAGATTAATTCATAAAATCCATCATGTTTGCAACACACAAAAAGAAATTAAAATCATAGATTAAAGTCCAAAGGAAAATATTTATTTGATATGTACATAAACCTAGGTAATTATAAGAATAAGCAGACAATAGATATGAGATGTAGAAATTCACTATGTTATATTTAGAAACTCTGGATTTGGTAAGGAAGACAATGCTTTGGTGACATAAAAAGTGTTTTCATGATATTATCTCATCTTGATGCTCAAACAAACTTTTTAAAATAAAAAAGATACATTTCATGTTATTAGAATGCAAACTGAGCCTAAGCAATGTAAATAATTTGCTTAGGGTCATCACAGATACTCTATAGGCAGAGTAGAAACTGACCCATGCTCACTTGTTGTCAACGTAGTTTTTTTTTATTTAAAAATATAGGAAGAAGATAATTGGAATTTAGCCAGAATTGAGGTTTTGCATTTCCACAATCCAAGAAGGAAGAAAAAGATCTTGGCTCTAAGTGGCTTATCCTAAATAGAACTATTGCCTGCAATTATCCATTTACTTAATCCATGTAAGAACATATGAACTAAAGAAAACTAACTAACTTATTCCCCTATTCCCCCAGCTGTGGGGTAGCCAGACAGTAGCTTCCAGCAGCTTCCACTTCTCTTACACCTTTGAATTTTTCTTTTATTCTTTTAATAGTTTGCAGTGTTATACCTAATTAAAATAATTTTCATTACATCTTCTGCATCTGATGATCAGTGTGATTTCAGTTTCCTGTTTGGACTATAATTCATCTGGTTTCCTAAGATTCCCCTATTAACCAAATATGTAAAGGAGGACTTCAATTGCCTCATCCTAACATCACTAAATATTAAGTATGTGCCCCAAACTGTAACCATCCCTAACATCCCTAAAAGTTCTAATGCTGGCTTGACAAAAAATGTGCTTCTCAACGTCCAAGAAAAATATATTCGTCCTGGTTTATATGTATATACATACACACACACACACACACACACACACATATGCTTTTATTGTGATTTAGGCAAGGAAGCATAGAGAGGGCTTCCTTTCTATGCATATGGTTTTAAAATTCCCTCTCTATGTTTCCTTGCTTAAATCATCATTATCTATCAATATTTTTTCTTTCTTTCTCTATCTTGAATTACCATGTAATCAAAGCATTCCCTGGCTAGCTACATGATTTCCACCCACTGGAATGAAGTGGGTGGAAGTCATATAAATAATATATATTGATAAACTATAATTACAGATCATATATTATATAAATTATAATATGTTTATATAGCATATAATACAGAGAATGGTGTTCTACTTTCAAAAGAATAACAAATAATTTATCATTTGTTGTTATTGTTTAGTTGCTAAGTCATGTCTGACCCTTTGCAACCCCATGGACTATGGCCCACCAGGCTCTTTTGTCCATGCATGAGATTTTCCAGGCAAAAATACTGGAGTGGATTGCCATTTCCTTCTCCAGGGGATCTTCCCAACACAGGGATCAAATCCACATCTCCTGGTTGGCAGAAAGATGCTTCACCACTGAGCCACCAGGGAAGCCCAACAATAGGAAAGCGCTGAAGCAAAATTGTTTATCCATTACGTGGAATATTATATAGGTAATCAGAGTCCCTTGGACAGCAAGGAGATCAAACCAGTCAATAGTAAAGGAAATCAGTCCTAGATATTCATTTGAAGTGCTGATACTAAAACTGAGGCTCCAATACTTTGGCCCCTGACACAAAGAACTGACTCATTGGAAAAAAACCCTGATGCTGGGAAAGATTGAAGGCAGGAGGAGAAAGGGATGACAGAGGATGAGATGATTTGATAGCATCACCAACTCTACGGACATGAGTTTGAGCAAGCTTCAGGAGTTGATAATGGACAGGGAAGCCTGGCGTGCAGCAGTCCATGGGGCTGCAAAGAGTTGGGCACAACTGAGTGACTCTACTGAACTGAATAACAATATTAAGTACAGAGATTTCTAGTGACATGGAAAAAATGATTGTGATAATGTGTATGAACAAATCAAGTTATCATGTGTAACTATAACATGACCCCTACTATATAAAATACACTGAAGAAAAACCTTTGGAAAAAAAAAGCCAAAATGTCAATAAGAATTACCTCTAGATAGGTAGATCATGCATAATTTCTTTTTGACTTCTAGATACTATTACAATCAGAAAAAGAGAAAGGAGCAAAATCTTATTAAATAAAAAAGGAAATTGAGTGTAGTATATTTGATTACCTTTTAATTTTCTTCATAGTCCATTACCATTTTCCACTTCCTTCTATAACCTCACATGGTCTTAGAAAAGGAAATTCTGTCTACATTACTCCAAATGTATTCAAAGGATCTTATGTAGACCTCTGAATGCAGTAATGGTGGCAGGCAGATGTCAACCAATTGAAGTCATTTTTCTAACTACAATTTGCCAACTTTACGTACAATTTTCAAGATTATATTGTCATCAGTGCAGGGTAGTGAAGAACACAAAAATTAGAGCCAGAAGGCTTGGACTTATTTCTGGTTTTAATATTTTCAAACAGTGTAACTTTAGGAAGATCACTTCACTTTTCTGAAACTTATTTACGACTCTAGAAAGATATCTTTTTTGAGAGCTCGCAGGATTGTTTTGAAGATTAATGAAAGAGATTAAATATGCTGTTAAAGTGCTATATAAACTGAAAAAATCACATAAAATAAAGTGTTTTTTTCTTCAAATTATTTTCCTTTAGGAGTACTTTACTCAAAATTCTTAAAACTACATCATTCCCCAAGCCTATAAATGTTGTCCAAAAGCTCCTTTTTTTGTAAACATCCATCATAACACTACATTTTGAGTACAACTAGATTACAAATAATTGGAATTTCCCTGCCAGGAGCAGTACCTTTTGGAAGTTTCGTCTGCTCTCTCTCCTGTTCCTTGCTGTCGAATTTAGGTATATCACATAAACCTGTAAGATGACATACATAAACACAGACAAAACATTTGTTTAAGATGAAGAGCTATGTCCTACAAGTAGACTTCCCAGTGAGGCAGGTTCTCAGAAGGTCTATATTGCTATAATATATCTTACTTGATCATAGTCAGCATAAGTCATTTTAATGGACTCATTATTCCCACCTTCCCCTGTTTGGGATTCTGAATTTTAAGAAGAACATATTTCACAGAGCAGTTATCACAAATATAATCAGTGTTAGGGAAATACTTCTGCTTCTGTTTCCAATCCTATTTTCATACAGGCCTTTCATTATTTGAATAAATGTTATCAATATTAATAATATAGAAAAATAATAAGAATATATGATGATTGGACTTAATAAATTTTAATTATTTTCATATTACCTACTTGGCATTCAAATAGTTCAGTTCATTTCAGGTCGGTTCAGTTCAGTTGCTCAGTCATGTCCTATTCTTTGCACCCCATGAATCACAGCAGGCCACGCCACCCTGTTCATCACCAACTCCCGGAGTTTACCCAAACCCATGTCCATTGAGTCGGTGATGCCATCCAACCATCTCATCATCTGTCATCCCCTTCTCTTCCTGCCCTCAATCTTTCCCAGCATCGGGGTCTTTACCAATGAGTCAGCTCTTTGCATTAGGTGGCCAAAGTATTGGAATTTCAGTTTCAGCATCAGTCCTTCCAATGAACACTCAGGACTGATTTCCTTTAGGATGGACTGGATGGATCTCCTTGCAGTCCCAGGGACTCTCAAGAGTCTTCAGCACCACAGTTCAAAAATGTAATTCTTCAGCACTCAGCTTTCTTTATAGTCCAACTCTCACATCCATTCGTGACCACTGGAAAAACCATAGCCTTGACTATACAGATTTTGTTGACAATGTCTCTACTTTTTAATATGCTGTCTAGGTTGGTCATAACTTTCCTTCCAAGGAGCAAAGTGAAAGTGAAACTGAAGTCACTCAGTCATGTCCAACTCTTTGCGACACCAGGGACAGTAGCCTACCAGGCTTCTCCGTCTATGGGGTTTTCCAGACAAGAGTACTGGAGTGGGCTGCCATTTTGGCTGCAGTCACCATTTGGAGTGATTTTGGAGCCCCCAAAAATACAGTCAGCCACTGTTTCCACTGTTTCCTCATATATTTGCCATGAAGTGACAGGACCAGATGTCATGATCTAAGTTTTCTGAATGTTGAGCTTTAAGCCAACTTTTTCACTCTCCTCTTTCACTTTCATCAAGAGGCTCTTTAGTTCTTCTTCACTTTCTGCCATAAGGATGGTGTTATCTGCATATAAGGTTATTGATATTTCTCCCAATCTTAATTCCAGCCTGTGCGTCCTCCAGTCCAGCATTTCTTATGATGTACTCTGCATATAAGGTAATAAGCAGGGTGACAATATACAGCCTTGACGTACTCCTTTTCCTATTTGGAACCAGTCTGTTTTTCCATGTCCAGTTCTAGCTCTTGCTTCCTGACCTGTGTACAGGTTTCTCAAGAGGCAGGTCAGGTGGTCTGTTATTCCCATCTCTTTCAGAATTTTCCACAGTTTATTGTGATCCACACAGTCAAAAGCTTTGGCATAGTCAAGAAAGCAGAAATAGATGTTTTTTGGAACTCTTTTGCTTTCTTTCTGATACAGCAGATGTTGACAATTTGATCTCTCATTCCTCTGCCTTTTCTAAAACCAGCTTGAACATCTGGAAGTTCACAGTTCACGTATTGGCATAGCCTGGCTTGGAGAATTTTGAGCATTACTTTACTAGCATGTGAGATGAGTGCTATTGTGCAGTAGTTTGAGTATTCTTTGGCATTGCCTTTCTTTGAGATTGGAATGAAAACTGACCTTTTCCAGTCCTGTGGCCACTGCTGAGTTTTCCAAATTTGCTGACATATTGAGTGCAGCGCTTTCACAGCATCATCTTTCAGGATTTGAAATAGCTCAATTGGAATTCCATCACCTCCACTAACTTTGTTCATAGTGATGCTTCCTAAGGCCCATTTGACTTCACATTCCAGGATGTCTGGCTCTAGGTGAGTGATCACACCATTGTGATTATCTGGGTCATGAATATCTTTTTTTGCACAGATCTTCTGTGTATTCTTGTCACCTCTTCTTAATATCTTCTGCTTCTGTTAGGTCCATACCATTTCCATCCTTTATTGAGTTCATCTTTATATGAAATGTTTCCTTGATATCTCTAACTTTCTTGATGAGATCTCTAGTCTTTCCAATTCTATTGTTTTCCTCTATTTCTTTGAGGAAGACTTTCTCATCTCTCCTTGATACTCTTTGGAACTCTGCATTCAAATGGGTATATCTTTCCTTTTCTCCTTTGCTTTTCCCTTCTCTTCTTTTCACAGCTATATGTAAGGCCTCCTCAGACAGCCATTTTGGGGTTTTTGCATTTATTTTTCTTAAGGATGGTCTTGATCCTTGTCTCCTGTACAATGTCACGAACCTCCATCTATAGTTCATCAGGCACTCTATCAGACCTAGTCTCTTAAATCTATTTCTCACTTCCACTGTATAATCATAAGGGATTTGATTTAGGTCATACCTGAATGGTGTAATGGTTTTCCCACTTTCTTCAATTTCAGTCTGGATTTGGCAATAAGGAGTTCATGATCTGAGCCACAGTCAGCTCCTGGTCTTGTTGTTGATGGGTGTATAGAGCTTCTCCATCTTTGACTGTGAAGAATAGTTACCATTATTTTAATGTTATGGAAATGTCTTATGCATAGATTGCCTGAGTTTCCCATTGTTGTTGTGTAATCACTAAGTCATGTCCGACTCCTTTGTAATCCCAAGGATGTAACCTGCCATGCTCCTCTGTCCAAGGGATTTCCCAGACAATAATATGGGAGTGGGTTGCCTTTTCCTTCTCCAGGGGACCTTCCTGATCCAGGGATTGAACTCAGTCTCCTGCATTAAACCACCAGGGAAGCCCCACTTCTCCATAGAGAAATATATTTTTTAAGACTGGGATGGTAAGAAAGTGAAGAATGCATCTTCATTTTCCCCTTTTAGGAACAGGCCAACAAAACTGAAAATCTATAAGACTTCATAGAGGTTATTTGTTTCAAACTTCTTCCCAATTCTGAATGCTTTCATCTACAATCAGACTAGTCATCTCTTGAATATTTCTTGTCTTGAGATAAAGTACACGTGTACTTCAAGGAAGTCTATGCTTTTGGATGGATTCACCTATTTCCTTCATCCAAGTGTTGAGCATCCTCTAATACAAAATTGAATGGGAATAGATGAGATGAGTCAAGATGCTTGCTGCTCACAAAGTGCCACAAAATGAGTTGGTATTCATCTGTTTGTTGTTGTTCAGTTGCTCAGTCACTCTTTGTGACACCATGGACTGCAGTATGCCAGGCTTCCCTGTCCTTAACTATCGCGGAGCTTGCTCAAACTCATTCCCTTGAGTTTGTGATGCCATCCAACCATCTTGCCCTCTACTGTCCCCTTTTCCTCCTGCCTTCTATGATTCCCAGCATCAGGGTCTTTTCCAGTGAGTCAGTTCTTCACATCAGGTGGCCAAAGTATTGGAGCTTCATTTTCAGCATCAGTCTTTCCAATGAATATTTAGGGATGATTTGCTTTAGGATTACCTGGTTTGATCTTGCAGTCCAAGGGACTCTCAAGGGTCTTCTCCAACACTATGGTTCAAAAACATCATCAGTTCTTTGGTGCTCAGCATTTTTATGGTCCAACTCTCACATCCATGTGTGAACTACTGGATAAACCATAGCTTTGACTATGGTTCATCTCTAATACAGCACTAATCATACTCTACTACACATGTGATACTGTACCTTTCTTCTAGATAGAATTTAAATTTCATGAGAGCAGAGTCCATGTGTTGTTAGTTTTCATATCCAGCACTGAATAAATATTGTTTAATAAATGAATGGAGGGCATAATAACTTTTAGATAGTGACTTTATATTGAATAGAAATTACTATTTAACTTGCACATAATGAGACTATTTTTATCTTCTGAAACTGTCTGATATAAACATTCCCCCATTCCCCATCTTTCCAAGGCCAACTTAGTTATCATAGCTATCTTGTAATAAACTCCTATCTTCTACAAACTAATTGTCCTCTGTTCCTTTGTTTCTTCTCTATTCGTGGCAATGTTCTGACCGTTCACAATATTGATTATCTTCTCTGGACATGCTATAGTTTGTCAACATCCTGACTTATCAAGAAATAAAACAGAAATAGGGGAGGATGTATAGAAAGAATGGCTTACTTGCAAACTTTAAAAATTGTGTTTTTAGCTTGGTAAGTAGCCTGAAAATGGAAAACTAAAAAGTCTCAATTGCCAGGAAAGAAAATGTGAGTTGGAGGACTCAGATGTTTTTCCTGGCTATTTATCCTCCACTTTCGGCTTGTTTTACATAGTCCAGATCCTTAAATTTTAGTTCCATGCATTCTTTCCATTTAGATAAGAATCATACTTATAAGGACTGAGTTTCTGACGATAGAGTGGTTAGAGATCTTGATTTAGACTCTATTAATTTACAGAAACATTTTTAGTCTTCACTAGTGTTTGGTTTCTAGGACCCAGAATTGTTTTCTGAGATTTCAGTGTGCGACTTTTAATGAAACAATGGCATGTGTCATTGATATTATGGTTATTTACAAACACATTCCAACCTAAGTCTGGTATAACTTTTAAGGTACAACAATTGAACCTAATATCATAAAGCAAATAAGCAACAGATAAGATCATTTCATCCTTTTTTCCCACAGCTCCACCATATTTGTACCTTCAGCCTATCAAGCGCCTCTTCTCCATAAAGTCTTTTCTCATGTTTATTCAAAGATAACACATTTTTATTTTGCACATGACCTCTCCATAAGATAAATCCTCACTTTTCAATCAACAAATACTGAAAAAGAAAAACTCAAGACTAGTTTGGGGAATTTTTTTTTAACTTTGAAATGAAATGGGAAAAATTAATTGACTAGTTTTATTATATCTCTGTTGATAAAAAATTATGCAAAAAATGGTATTTATATTTTTGAGAACTATGCAGCATACATCATGAGAAATGCTGGACTGGAAGAAACACAAGCTGGAATCAAGATTGCTGGGAGAAATCTCAATAACCTCAGATATGCAGATGACACCACCCTTATGGCAGAAAGTGAACAGGAACTAAAGAGCCTCTTGATGAAGGTGAAAGAGGAGAGTGAAAAAGTTGACTTAAAGCTCAACATTCAGAAAACGAAGATCATGGTATCCAGTCCCATCACTTCATGGGAAATAAATGGGGAAACAGTGTCAGACTTTACTTTTCTGGGCTCCAAAATCACTCCAGATGGTGATTGCAGCCATGAAATTAAAAGACGCTTACTCCTTGGAAGAAAAGTTATGACCAACCTAGATAGCATATTCAAAAGCAGAGACATTACTTTGCCGACTAAGGTCCGTCTAGTCAAGGCTATGGTTTTCCTGTGGTCATGTATGGATGTGAGAGTTGGACTGTGAAGAAGGCTGAGCGCCAAGGAATTGATGCTTTTGAACTGTGGTGTTGGAGAAGACTCTTGAGAGTCCCTTGGACTGCAAGGAGATCCAACCAGTCCATTCTGAAGGAGATCGGCCCTGGGACTTCTTTGGAAGGAATGATGCTGAAGCTGAAGCTCCAGTACTTTGGCCACCTCATGTGAAGAGTTGACTCATTGGAAAAGACCCTGATGCTGGGAGGGATTGGGGGCAGGAGGAGAAGAGGACGACCAAGGATGAGACGGATGGATGGCGTCACTGACTCCTTGGGTGTAGGTCTGGTTGAACTCCAGGAGCTGGTGATGGACAGGGAGGCCTGGCGTGCTGTGATTCATGGGGTCGCAAAGAGTCGGACATGACTGAGCGACTGAACTGAACTGAATGGATGATGTGAATCATGGTTGGGGAGTTTGGGGTTTGTAAGTTTTGTATGGAGTCTGTAATTTCTTATTTTATTACTGTTTTGAGGAGAATCTAGGGAGGCAAGATAGCTAGAATATTCCCTTCACAGTGCAGCATTATGAGCCCATAAGGAATCATTTTATTTATAAAATTCATTTATGGATATATAAAACACTGTTTTATTAATACTTTCCATACACTCATTCTATTTTTCTTTCCTGTACACCACAGTAGGCAATTGATTACAAAGAAAAGATCAACTTCATTCAGGGAATCACAAGTGTTTTTGTTTTTACAAAGGTAGAAATGCAGTTGAATAGATCTTTGCCTGCCACATTTAAAAATGAGTGTGACTTGCAGGGAAATGGGAAATGGAAATAGTAAAGGTGGTAAATAAGCTTTACAATAAACTTACAAATAAGGAAAACAGATTAATCAAGCTTTTTCAAATGAAGCATTTTAAATGCAAAAAGAACAAGTACAGAGAATCCCATCTTTTATACATGAAAACAAAAAAGATGAATTTTGTTAAGAAATAAAATTCAAATTTCATAGGCACACATTCTCTAGAGTCACTAGATGTGACAGAAGATCTGAGTTTTTTTCTATGATTCTCTATCATAGGTGATTGTAATCCACTGGTAAAAATAGTTAACTCATATAAATCTATTTTTAAAAATTGATTGATTAAGTGCATGCTAATATTTGTATTGCAAAGTTTCTATAATAAATTTATTTACTATTGAGATACAGATTTAATTGAGACAAATATCTATCTATGCTCTTCTATAGTTAGTCCAGTCAAAAATGTGAAGTTTACTAACAACTCTACTTTTAGCATAATATATTCTTAAATCCTATACACTTATTTATAGTTATATAGTTAAAGAAGCAGAGTGCTGATAGGTCAGCCTGTATTGATTCTAGCTCCAATACTCATTAGAAAAGCAACTTAAAGCACATATTTCTCATGGACCCCATGAACTGCAGCACACCAGTCTTCCCTGTCCTTCACTATCTCCCTGAGTTTGCTCAAACTCAAGTCCATTGAATCAGTGATGCCATCCAGCCATCTCATCCTCTGTCATCCCCCTCTTCTCTTCCCTTCAATCTTTCCCACTATCAGGGTCTTTTCCATTGAGTAAGCTCTTTGAATCAGATGCCCAAAGTATTAGAGCTTCCGCATCAGCCCTTCTAATGAATATTCAGGGTTGATTTTCTGTAAGATTGACTAGTTTGATATCCTAGCTGTCCAAGGGAGTATCAAGAGTCTTCTCCAACACCACAGTTCAAAAACATCAATTCCTTGGTACCCAGTGTTTGTTTTTTTTTTAATATAAATTTATTTATTTTAATTGGAGGCTAATTACTTTACAATATTGTATTGGTTTTGCCATGCATCGACATGAATCTGCCACGGGTATACACGTGTTCCCCATCCTGAACCCCCCACCCACCTCCCACCCCATACCATCCCTCTGGGTCTTCCCAGTGCACCAGCCCCAAGCATCCTGTATCATGCATAGAACCTGGACTGACGATGCATTTCACATATGTTAATATACATGTTCCAATGCCATTCTCTCAATCATCCCACCCTCTCCCTCTCCCTCAGAGTCCAAAAGTCTGTTCTATACATCTGTGTCTCTTTTGCTGTCTCATATGCAGGGTTATCATTACCATCTTTCTAAATTCCACATATATGCGTTAGTATACTGTATTGATGTTTTTCTTTCTGGCTTACTTCACTCTGCATAATTGGCTCCAGAAAGATCATGGCATCTGGCCCCATCACTTCATGGGAAATAGATGGGGAAACAGTAGAAACAGTGTCAGACTTTGTTTTTTTGGGCTCCAAAATCACTGCAGATGGTGACTGCAGCCATGAAATTAAAAGGCGCTTACTCCTTGGAAGAAAAGTTATGACCAACCTAGATAGTATATTCAAAAGCAGAGACATTACTTTGCCGACTAAGGTCCGTCTAGTCAAGGCTATGGTTTTTCCTGTGGTCATGTATGGATGTGAGAGTTGGACTGTGAAGAAGGCTGAGCGCCGAAGAATTGATGCTTTTGAACTGTGGTGTTGGAGAAGACTCTTGAGAGTCCCTTGGACTGCAAGGAGATCCAGCCAGTCCATTCTGAGGGAGGTCAACCCTGGGATTTCTTTGGAAGGAATGATGCTAAAACTGAAGCTCCAGTACTTTGGCCACCTTATGCGAAGAGTTGACTCATTGGAAAAGACCCTGATGCTGGGAGGGATTGGGGGCAGGAGGAGAAAGGGACGACCGAGGATGAGATGGCTGGATGGCATCATGGACTCAATGGACGTGAGTCTGAGTGAACTCCGGGAGTTGGTGATGGACAGGGAGGCCTGGCGTACTGCGATTCATGGGGTCGCAAAGAGTCGGACACGACTGCGCGACTGAACTGAACTGAACTGATTCTTTAACTTTTAATTGTTTTGGCTACCCCGGGTCTTAGTGGTGGCATACGGGATCTTTGACCTTTTTTTTTGGCATGTGAAGTCTTAGTTCAGGCATATAGGATCTAGTTCCTGACTGGGGATCAAACCCACCCCCTGCCCTGCCTTGGGAACATGGAGTCGTAGCCAGTGGACCACCAGGGAAGTCCCAGGGAATTAGCTTTTAAAATATGAATTTTTCAGGGACACACATTCAGATGATAGTAGCCTCGATTCATTGGCGCAAGTATACCTAGCCTCCTTGAAAACATGACCATAAAACAGCTTTTCTCATCCTACACTTTAGTTTTAAAATAGCACCTCATGGTGTACCATTCTTGTGGTTCACGTAGCCAAGACTCTGCTTCATATACAAGGTCAGGCTGTGTTTAGTTTCTAAAGGCTGCCGTAACAAATTACCCTCTACGTGGTGGCTTAACACAACAGAAGTATATTCTCTCACGACTTCTGGGGCCTGAAAGCCTGAAATCAAGTTCTTGGCAGAGGTTCCTCCTTCTGAAGGCTCCAGGGGAGAATCTCTCCTCTGCCTCTTGCAGCTTCTGGTGGCTCTAGACACTTCTCAGCGTGTGGTTGCATCACTCCTGTCTCTGCCTCCATCGTCACCTGGCTTCTCCTTCTGGCCTCTTTTCTCCGTGTGTCTTTAAGGACACTCATTGATGGATTTAGAATCCACCTGTATAAGCTTGGATAATCTCATCTTTCAATCCTTAATTACATCTGCAAAAACTCTTTTTCCAAATAAAGTCACACTCACAGTTATCTGGGAAATAGACGTGTCTTCTAGGAGGTCACTGTTCCATACAGTACAGGTCATGTCATCTTAAAAACTGCTGATGCTGCTAATAACAACTTACTTGATTGGCCTATTAGCTCTGTTATGTGACTTCTTGGCATTGATGGATCATTCTGTCAGAAAACTCTAGAACTGAGGTCGCTAAACTGGAGTGAACATCAGTATGTGCTGAAGGGCTTAATCTGCCTGAGAATGAAATATAGATTACTTGGTCCAGCCCCATAGTGTCTGATCTGGCAAGTCTTGGGTCAAATTTGTTTTAAGAAGTTTACAGATAATGCCAATGCTGTTGGTCCAGGGACCCACTATAAAAATCATTGCCAAATCAGTTTTATCCTGGAGAGAATTCACCAACATTCTGGACCCTGTGGTCTGTGTTCCTGGATAAATCTCCAGCTCCCTAAATTGTAGCTCAAAGGCTTGACTACCTTTACCATACCCTGTGATGCTCCAGAAAAGCATCCCTCCCACCAAAGATGCCATTGGTCCATAAGGATGTGATGCAGCCACTGTCAATGGCTCAGCTTCAGTGGAGATGCAATTTACTTGCAACAAAGCTGCAGAACAATGCTTCTTAAAGTGTGTCCAACTCTTTGCGACCCTTTAAACCATAGCCTGCCAGGCTCCTCTGTCCATAGGATTTTTTTTCAGGCAAGAATACTGGAGTGGGTTGCTGTTTCCTCCCCTAGGGGATGTTTCCAATCCAGGGATCGAGCCCGGGTCTCCTGTGTGTGTCTCCTGCCTTACAGGAGGATTCTTTACCCACTGAGCCACTGGGAAAGCCCTAAATTCAAGCACATTTTCTCAAGTAAGATTACATTGACAACAGAGGTAATATTTTGATATTTGTCAGAGTAATTAGAATGCCTGATGAGAACGCTCATTGAAGTGGAGAAAATTTGACATACCTGGAAGGTAAATTATAGTATAGCCGGCTTGTGACACTCAATGCAACCCCTTATTTTTGTTATGAATTCCAGATTTATGACTACGCCTCTCCTTTGAGCCATGGTCTGTTGAAAACTCCACAGTGGCAAGCTGCACAAATTGGTGAAAAATAGGAAATCTCAGGGGGAAAAAAACAAAAAACTACCCCTCTCTTGAAAACAGCAGCTTGTTGCAAAACTCCCAAATCATCTGTATCTATCTCGGTTTTATGTTTGCGAGTGGTTGTCAGGCAGTGCCTTCTGTGGAATCCTTCTCTGCTCAGGACAGTGGACTGTCCAGCTGCTTTTCCACCAGAGCATAGCAGAGCCAAAATGAGGTCAGATGGTAAGGAGCAGGAGGCAAGGAGGTGAGAATAAGGTAACAATTCTGCAGAGTAGCTGGGGAAAAGCATGGCAGAGTTTCTGCCACATGAGCTTCATTTCCCAAATCCAGTGCACACAGCCAGCAGGTGGAGAAAGCGGGTAACACAGTCAGAAGACAAGGGGTGGGTCATCCAATCACAACAGCCCCCCCAACCCCCTTCCACATTTCTTGGGCATCCAGGAAGTTACTTGCAGGGTTTTTTTTTTTTCCTGATAAAAAATCTGAGGCTAAACACAAAAAGCCACACACTGTATTTATTTCCATTCCATTTATACATGATCTTATTTATATCATATGTCCAGAGTTGAGAAAGCCAAAGAAACAGAAAGTAAATTTAGTGGTTGCAGGTGCCGGGAAGAGAAGCTGGGGGAGGGACCTGCTGGTAGACACAGGGTTCTTTTGCGTGGCACGGGGGGTTGATGGAATGCTTTGGATAGAGATAGTGGTAAGAGTTGCACCATTCTGTGAAGATGTTAGTGCACACTGCTGCTGCTAAGTCGCTTCAGTTGTGTCTGACTCTGTGCGACCCCAGAGAAGACAGTCCACCAGGCTTGCCCATCACTGGGATTCTCCAGGCAATGCACACTGGCTATCCTTTAATTTTGTGAGCTTTGCAGTGTATGAATTATACCTCTGTTTTTAAAAGTTGTTTAGGGGCTTCCCAGGTGGCTCAGTAGTCAAGCATCTGCCTACCAATGTAGGAGACACTGGTTAGATCCCTGGTCCGAGAAGATTCCAGATGCCACAGGGCAACTGAGCCCGTGCTCCACAACTACTGAACCCGCGCTCCACAACAAGAGAAGCCACCACAATAAGAAGCCTCTGTGCTGCAACTGCAGAGTAGCCAGCCTCTGCATTCCACAACTTGAGAAAAGCCCACGCAGCAAGGAAGACTCAGCACAGCCATAAATAAATAAATAAAATTATGAAGAAGTTGTTTAGGCTTGAGATTATACTGAAGACCACTTTCTCCAGGAGCGAGCAGACTACAGAGAAAAAAGGCAGATAGATCAGTCAAATCTTCTCTCTCTCCCTCTCTCTTTTTCCTACATTTTTGTAGCTCTTTTCTTCAAACTATCATCTGTTGAGGACATAATATAAGCAGGGTGAAAACGTCAGCAGCACAGGCTCAGGGGTTGCATATGTAACATCACCGAAGAGTCCCAGCTCTTCATGGCTGTAGGTGCTGTGCATCCCATTCTACAGGTGAGGAGACTGAGGTACTGCCGGCCCAGCACCCAGGCTACCAAGTAAGCACATTGTGATTGACAAGCACATTGGGGTAATAGGAGGTTAGTTTTCTCTGTTCGCTTCCACATCTTCCTTGTGACTCAGAAGCCTTGGAGGAATTTCTGCCCTACCAGTGACTTTTGGTCTCTAACTTCATCTGGGTGATAAATCAAGCCGCCTTCTGGACCATGGGTTGGGAGTTAGCAACTGAGTGCCTCCTGCCTCCCTCTTGACAGGCAGTAAAGGGCAAACCCACCTTTCCAGAGGGTCTCTGATAAGCCCCGCGCTCTTCCCTCAGTCACTGGTACCTGGCACAGGGCAGCAGAAAATGATCACCATTGATGAACTGACTTGGAACTATAGCAGCGTAGTGGCATGTCTATGCCCACAAGATACAGAGTTTGCATTCCTGGGGTTGGGTAGCACTTCTGGCAAGTTTGGGGAAGGATCACAGCATTCACACGGCTGCATGGAGAGATGCTCACATGCCAGAATGTGTGCCATGCAGAAGGAAAGTGAGGCCACGGAAGGACACTTAATGACTCTGGGAGACTTTGAGGAGAGAGAGAGGATGAAGGAAGAAACATTTCTCATGGGGCTCGCAGCTGCCTCCAGCCTGGAAGCAGAACATGTTCTGTCGACATCATAAAATCATGTAGGCAAAAACCTGCTGTCTGATTTGATATGGAGGGCGCCTGTGAGATACATTTAGTATTGAGGGGTAAAAAACTGCAGAATTTGCTAAAAGTCTATCACACTGTAACTCTTTAGATCTCAGCCTTAGCTGAGCTACAGGACCACTTAAGAAGCTGTATAAAATCATTAGTGCCTTGTCCCCATGGCAGTGGATTCCTGATCCGTGAGTGTGGGGCCCAGGTGTCAGATCTTTAGATAAATCTGCTGTGCAGCCAGAACTGAGAAACACTGGATATTTATATAATATAAGGATATAAATGTTGGGACTTCCCTGGTAGCTTGGTAGTAAAGAATCTGGCTGCTAATGCAGGAGACACAGGTTCAATCCCTGGACTGGGAGTTCCCCTGGAGGAAGAAGTGGCAACCCAGTCCAGTATTCTTGCCAGGATAATCCCATGGACAGAGGAATCTGGCAGGCTACAGTCCATGGGGTCAGACACGACTGAGCAACTAAGCAGCAACAGAAAGAATATATGTCATACCATTATCCCTAAGTCAGGAACTTGATGATACTTTCCACAGTCTGTAGCATGGATCTGATGCTGATGATTTGACATGGAGCTGATGTAATGATAATAGAAATAAAGTGCACAATAAATGCAATGTGCTTGAATCATCCCAAAACCATTCCCCACCCATCCATGGCAAAATTGTCTTCCATGAAATTGGTCCTTAGTGCCACAAAGGTTGGGGACTGCTGATGTATAAGACAAATTCTCAGTTATCCACTTAAATGCTAATAAATCCAAACCTGTGCATAAAATGAAGCCTCACTTTCACTTTGATTTAGAATTGAACACTGTTATTTTCTCCAGGAAAATTAGTTTCCTGTTGGTAGTTTGCTGGTGTTTAACTGAAATTCCATTGATGTATCAGTTAGCTACTGCTATGTAACAAACCTGCTTCCTCCCCCCCCCAGCCCCCGACCCACCACCAAAAACAAAAACAAAAACAAATCTTAGTTGCCTAAAATAACATTTATTTGTTGTTTCTCGCTGTGGTGAAATTTGGATGGACAAGAAATTCAGTTGATATTGGCTGGCCTCCCTCTGACATCAGATGGGCAGATGCCTCTTGCATTGTATTTCTCCTCTGGAGGCCAGCAAGTTAGTTTGGGGATATCGTCTCATGGAGCAGAGCAGACCACAGCAGAGCAAGCAAAAGCCTCCGTGGCAACTTGAAGTAAAAGTTTGGAACTGGCTGGTGATCATTTCTACCCTGTTCTGTTAGAGCAGCTATGACCAAGGTCAGAGATGAGGACTAGGAAAGAAACCCCTCACCATTCACTCATTGGAAAGGCCCTGCAAACCACGTGACAGGGCTACAGGAAGGGGTAAAGAATTAGGCAAGCAATTCTGTCAGACTATTCTGCCAATTGATGAGAAGGCTTTCTAAAGGGAGGCTGGCCTTGGTCACACCATGATAAAGACTGATGGTACTGTGCTCTTAAACAGTGCATCTGTTTTGTTGTTGCTGTTATTTGCTTAGAGGGTTTTTTTTTTTTAATTTATTTTTGGCTACACTGGGTCTTTGTTGCTGCAGACTTTCTCTGGTTGCAGGAAGCAGGACCTACTCTCTGATTGTGGTATGTGGGCTTCTCATTGTGGTGGCTTCTCTTGTTGCAGAGCATAGGCCCTAGCTAGGCAGCAGTAGCTGCAGGCCCTAGTTGCCCTGTGCCATGTGGGATCTTCCCGGACCAGGGATCAAACCCTTGTCCGCTGCACTGGCAAGTGAATTCTTAACCATTGGACCACCAGGGAAGTCCCTACAGGTCTGTTTTATCCAGAGAAGAAAATGATGCTATGATAAGACTAAGATAATTTCTTGCTATGTCTTTCAGCTTCTCTTTAGTCCTGTGAGTGACATCTTACATCCCTGGGTGTCTGAGTAGCTCTTTCCAGAGTTGCCACAGTTTTCAGACTCGACTTGAAATCCAAACAGGTGAAGCATCTCTGGCAGAGAAAAGTAGGTCAATGCATCATTTCCTTCAAAGCCCGCACACAGTACCACATGCAGATAGACACTTAATGAATGCTCATTCAGGATGATTACGACTGCATTTCCATCCGCAATTTAGCCATCAGCTGTTTATTGAAAAACACTGATTGTTTTTTTTTTTTCTTTTAATCTCTAAGCTCTTACAGTTCTTAAGGAAAATAAATCATGAAGCAAACTAGCAAAGGCTCACTTCCACCTCTTTTAACTTCAGGAGGAGACTGTGGCTTAACAAGGGGGTAATAGACAGGTGACCGTTTTCAGGGCAGAACTCCATCCCTGTGTGTTTGTCCAGGGAGCACTCAGAAATGTTGTTTGCAGCTGTGTTACCCACAACTCTCCTTTTATCCCAGGGGCAGATGAGAGCATTCAGTTTCCACTCACCTTTGCTTCTGACTCAACCTGAGACGTTCTTACCTGTTTTGTTCTTTGGGATGCTCTGGGTACCAGTTTGGAGCTCAGCAGAAAGTGGTAAAACAATGCCTCAGCCAGCCATAAACACACCAAGACAACTTCTGTCTCTAAATTAGAGCATGAAGGCAACGGAGCCTCTCAGTTATCTGCAAAACCATTGGTCTCATGGAGGAATCAGATGCACCAATTCACTTAATCACATCTACACTGTACTTCTTACTTGTATCACAAACTCTCAAGATAGAGGCTGTAGTAGTTGATGATGGGGATGTTGGCGATGTAATCTATTTTCTCCATTTTGTGTGTGTGGCTATGAATTCTCGTAATAACAAGGTAAGAGGGAGATTGCATACATGCTGGCCTATGACAGTGTCCTTCAAATAAATCCAAATCATTCAGTGTCTAAATACAGGGAACGTAGCATATTGGTTAAAAGTAGGGAGACGGACTTCCCTGATGGCTCAGTGGTAAGGAGTCAGCCTGCCTATGGAGGAGACATGGATTTGACTCGTGATCTGGGAAAATCCCACATGCTGCAACTATTGAGCCTGTGCTCTCGAGCCTGGGACCCACAACTAGAGAGTCCACGTGGTGCAGCTACTGAAGCCTGAGTGCCTAGAGCCCCTGCTCTGCAACAAGAGAAGCCACCATGGCCACGAAGAGTAACTCCCACTTGCCGCAACTAGGGAAAACCCTGCACAGGAACAAAGACCCAGCACAACCAAAATAAATAAATAAAATTATATATAAAAAAAGGAAGGTTGGCAAACCATGGCCCACAGGCCAAATCTGGCCTGCCACCTGGTTTTGTATAGCCCATGAGCTAAAAATGGCTTTTGCATCTCCAAATGATTTTTTTTAAAATGGAAAGAAGATATTTTGTGACGAGTGAAAATTATACAGAATTCAGATTTTGGTGTCTATAAATAAGGTTTTACCCAATCATGCTTATTTGTGATATGTTGGCAATGACTGCCTTCATGCAGTGAGGGCAGATTTAGTAGTGGCTGCAAAGAAACCTTAAATATTTATTATCTGCCATTTTGCAGGAAATGTTGGCTGACTCCCATCTAACCGCATAAATTCAGAAACCAGACTTGCTGGGACAAGCCTGGCTTTGCTAGTTACTCACAGTGTGACCTTGAACTCCTCTGTACCTCAGTTTTCCTTTCTATACAATGGGAATGATGGTGACAGTCTCATTACATCCTTCTTGCATGAGAATATTGCGAGGATAAAAAAGAACTAATAAATTCTAAGGGCTGTAAATAGTGCCTTATATATAAAAGTGATCCTTTCAGTGATGGAAAAATTCTGCCAGGAAAACTTTTGATGGAAGAAGTCTGAACCAAATCCCCTCTTTGACCTTCCTCCCAGAATCCATGGACAGTGGGACCTAGCTTATCTGATACAGTTCTGCTTCCAAGATCATTTTATTTAGGCCTTCCTCTCTGAATCTGTATTTCTTCTCTGTTTCTAAAGCTGGGGAATTGGGAAATTCTCATTCTCTGCTAGGGCTCTAGACCCAGTGAACGCAGAAACAGAAACTTTCCTTGGATGCCTGGAATAAAGTGAAAGGAAACCTCTCTTCTTGAGAGCCTCATCAGAGCTGATTTCTGGCATTCCCAGGCACTCCCCAGATTACCATTCAGGGTCCAGATCTGCCATCTTGGTCAAGGGTATGGGCCTGACCAGCCTCCTGAGCAGCCTCCAATCCACATGGAAGCAGGCTGGCAGGAGGTGAACAGATCCTCCTCGTCAGCTCAGAGGGGGTGGGGACCAAACCTAGGTTTTTTATCACTGCTCCCAGCTCCCACCCTTGTGCTGGGCGAATAGGAGATTTTTTTAAAAACTTTTTATTTTATATTGAGGCTCCAAAATCACTGTGGACAGTGACTGCAGCCATGAAATTAGAAGACGTTTGCTCCTTGGAAGGAAAGCTATGACAAACCTAGACAGTGTGTTAAAAAGCAGAGACATCGCTTAACTGACAAAGGTCCGTAGCTGTGGAACGAGGTGGCAGGAGGATGCCCATGCCTGTGGGGGAAAACGGGAAGTGCATTTGGCATGCTTGATTCAAATTGTTTGAGCAAGAATGACTCAAGCGCATGCATCATCTTTCAGCCAGTTATTCATTGGAAAAGGCTTCAGCTCTTTGAAAAGGGTCTGTGAATAGATCCTCCCTGTCTGCTCAGAGCGGGTGGGGCCCAAACCTGGGTTGTTTATCACTGTTCCCAGCTCCCAGCCTTGTGCTGGGCAAATAGTAGATTTTTTAAAAACCTTTTATTCTGTATTGGGGCTCAAAAATCGCTGTGGCCAGTGACTGAATCCATGAAATTAGGATACATTTGCTCCTTGGAAGGAAAGCTGTGACAAACTTAGACAGCATATTCAAAGTAAAGACATCACTTTACCGACAAAGGTCTATAGCTATGTAACCAAGTCAGAGCTATGGTTTTTCCTAGTTATGTACAGATGTGAGCATTGGACCATAAAGAAGGCTGAGTGCTGAAGAATTGATGCTTTCGAATTGTGTTGCTGGAGAAGACTCTTGAGTGTCCCTTGGGCTGCAAGGAGATCAAACCAGGCAATCCTAAAGGAAATCAACACTGAATATTCATTGAAAGGACTGATGCTGAAGCTGAAACTCCAATATTTTGGCCACCAGATGTGAAAAGCTGACTCATTGGAAAAGACCTTGATGCTAGGAAAGATTGAAGGCATGAGGAGGAGGCGACAGCAATGAAATGGTTGGATGGCATCATCGACCCAATGAACATGAGTTTGAGCAAGCTGCAGTGTATGGTGAAGGACAGAGAAGCCTGTCGTGCAGCAGTCCTTGGAGTAGCGAGGAGTCAGACACGACTGAACGACTGGACAACAATATACTTTAAAAGCCCACAGAGCCCTCTTACTTGTGGGACCTCTCCTTGATCTGGCAGAAGGAGCCACTAGCTGTTACACTAGTACTTTTCTGGTGTTATTATTACTGCTGTTGTTATTACTTTAGTAATTATTGCCATTGCAGGCATGATAGAACTTTCTTTACTCTATCAATGAGACATTTAAGCATCCAGATACCCATCCAAGGACTTTGCAGGTAACTCATTGGTAAAAAACCCACCTGCTAATGCAGGAGATGCAAGTTCGATATCTGGGTCAGAAAGATCGAGGAAGGAAATGGCAACCCACTCCAGTATTCTTGCCTAGAAAATTCCATGGACAGAGAATCCTGGTGAGCTACAGTCCATGGGATCCCAAAGAATCAGACACAACTGAGCAAGCACGCAATATCTGTCCAAGCAGAGTTAACTGTGTACCCTTCATTAGCCATGGAGGGCCCCAAGTTTTCCACAGTGGCCTTCTTCAGTGTCCTGAACATGGGGTCCCTTATATCTTGAGCAGTGTGTATGCCTTTCTCATTTCCCAGCACAGAGCCTTGCACAGAACAGGAGCTCAGCGTTTCTGGATATGTGGATGGATAAGTGAGCATGGGAAGAAGGGGCAGAGTGAAAAATTATGTTCACTCCAGGGGAGGAACAGCAGCTAAGGGAGTCCCCAGTTTCTACACACTGAAGGAGTCTAGAAAATTCCCTCCACCTTTAAAAAGCCCTGCACATATACTATGTGGGTTTCCCTCACCATGACTTAGCTGTGTGAATGTCAGCAAGTTCCCTACTCCCAGAGCCTTTCTATCCCTGCTTGTAAAAGCATCTGTCTACAATGCGGGAGACCCAAGTTTGATCCCTGGGTTGGGAAGATCCGCTGGAGAAGGAAATGGCAATCCACTCCAGTACTATTGCCTGGAAAATCCCATGGACAGAGGAGCCTGGTAGGCTACAGTCCATAGGGTCGCAAAGAGTCAGACTCGACTGAGTGATTTCATTCATTCATTCAAGAGGAGGATTGGATAAAGTATGCAGAGTCTGGCCCAGTGTAAGCTTTTTTTTAAAAAAACTGGAATATGATTGCTTTGCAATGCTGTGTTAGTTTCTGCTGCACAACAAAGTGAATCAACTGTATGTGTACTTATACCCCTCCCTCTTGGACCTCCCGCCCACCCCACTCCATCCCACCCCTCTTGGTCACCGCAGAGCCC
>SJXQ01005247.1:161035-224825 GCA_006408695.1 Aepyceros melampus
AAGAATCCGTCTGCCAATGCAGCAGACATGGGTTCTATCCCAAGGTCGGAAAGATCCCCTAAAGAAGGAAATGGCAACCCACTCCAGTATTCCTGCCTGGGAAATCCCATGGACAGAGGAGCCTACCATTCGTGGGGTCACAAAAGAGTTGGACATGACTTAGTGACTAGACAACAAAAACAAAAATTGTTTTTCACTGCTGTGTTAGTTTCTGCTGCACAACGTGAATCCGCTATATGGATACATATATCCCCTCCCTTGTGAGCTTCCCTCCCATCTCCACCCCCAGTTCAGGTCATTATAGAGTGGTAAGCTGAGCTCCGTGTGCTATGCAGCGGCTTCCCGCTAGCTGTCTGCTTCACGCGTGCTAGTGTATAAATGCCAGTGCTACTCTCTCAAGTCATCCTTCCCCCGTGTCTACATGTCTCTTCTCTGTGTCTGCGTCTCTATTCCTACCCTGAAAGTAGGTTCATTGGTACCATTTTTCTAGATTCCATATATGTGCAGTAATACACAATATTTGTTTTTCTCTTTCTGAATGTGGGTGAACCTAGAGCCTGTCATACAGAGCAAGCTTTTCAGAGGTTGTTTGTTAAATATACTTGTGTGAATCAAAGCCATGATTTGTGGGAATCAATAGCTCCTAAGAACAAGCTTTAATAGTTACTCGTGGGAGTGGAGTGCTATAGCAGGGGGCAGGTGCTACAAACTGCTGAGCGTATGATGGGCTCAAGGATGTATGTACAAAACAGGGAATATAGCCAAGATTTTGTAATAACTGTAAATGGAAAGTAAACCTTAAAATTGTGTAATATAAAACATTTTGAAAATTAAGAAAAGCAAGGGTCATAAATAATTGAAACTCATCCCTTCTCAATAATAATTCTGTAAGACTAATGTGCTTCATGATCTTGAGATGGTTACATCTGTTGTATCCAAATATGGGAGAAAATAATATGCTTCCCAAATCGCTTCCCAGCTCTGGGTCAGTGTCCTCATGCTGCAGTCTGAACTCCATTGTTGCTGCTTAGTCACTGTTTAGTCTGAGTCTTTGCGACCTCATAGACTGGCCCACCAGGCTCCTCTGTCCTTGGGACTTCCCAGGAGAACACTGGAGTGGGCTGCCATTTCCTTCTCCAAGGGATATTCCCAGCCCAGGGATTGAACCCACGTCCCCTGGATTGGCAGGTAGATTCTTTACAGCTGAGCCACCAGGGAAGCCCCCTGAACTCCATTGTGCTGGGAATTACATGACAGAAATTAACAAATGCTGCAAAAAGGCAAGTCGTTGGTCTGCTCCCCAGCCCTCACCCAGCCCCCCTTCAGAGAGCCGGTTATTAAACTTTAGCAGCACACCACTGGAGGAAGTCGTGCTGATTCCAGACTGTTCTCTTTCAAACGCAGAGACCCAGAGGGAAGGACATTTTAAGCTGCTTTCCCCATTAACTTCTCAGTGTGAGCAATTTTATCAGATCGCAGATGTGGCCAAGGTTTTGAACTTGGGCGGAGGCAGAGAGAGATGTAGGAGGACTCCCGCCAGAGACTGTGGCTCCAGGGAAGAGCTTCACTGGGGGTGATGTGGGAGCGGTGTGATGTGGGAGGGAGATGGCAGATGGGCTTTGCAGATTTCCCAGGAGCTTGCTGACCCTCGCGGGCCATCACATGTGCTCCGGAAGTCCCATTATTCCTGCAGGTTGGTTGTCGCTCCCAACCAGACCTCCACCTGCTCACAACCCCTTATTTCGCCTTGTAATGGCCCTTCTTGTGGGAGATGATAGAATACCAATTCTCAAATATTAAAAAGGCTATTGTATAGGAAACAAAACAGCGATGGCAAGAAGTTTCCAAAAGAGAGCATTCAGTTCAATTAACAAGACACTTTTTAGTAGCTAGAGGTGAACTCCCAAGAAACAGACTTTCTCCTAAAATTCACTGTTGTTCAGTTGTTAAGTCATGTCTGACTCTGCAACCCCATGGACTGCAGCACACCAGGCTTTCCTGCCCTTCCCTCCTAAAATAAACATCTTCAAATAGCGGGAGCAGAACCCCTGGGCCATCAGAAGAGGATCCTGGAGAAGGCATCTGGGCTTTGAGACTGACCTCATACATTGTACTAAGGCCATGTTCTAAGTCTAAGATAGTGGTTCCCAGGTTGAGGTGGAGGCGAATTTGCTCCCCAGGGGAATTTTGAAATGTCTGATGATGATTTTGGTTGTCACAATGCTGCTGGCTTCTAGTAGGTAGAGGCTGGGGGCGGCAGAGCGGGGATACCAAAGTCTTACAAAGCACAGAAGGCTCCCATAGCACCAAAGGACTCCATCCCCAAATGTCGTAGTACCAAGACTGAGAAGTCTGCTCTAGAATGTAATGAACCTCTTCTCTCAAGCCTTTATGGATGACACAGAAGAGTTTTGTGTTTACAAATTGTTGATTCTCAAGCAGAAACAGACTCACAGACACAGAAAACAATCTTATGGTTACCAAAGGGGAAAGGTGGGAGGGGAGGGTTAAATTGGGAGTTTTGGACTGCCATATACCCATTACTATATATGAAATAGATAACCAACAAAACCTACTATATAGCACAGGGAACTCAGCACAATATTCTGTGATGACCTAAATAGGAAAAGAGTTTGAAAAAGAACAAATACATGTATATGTATAACTGAATCCCTTTGCTGTAAACCTGAAAGGAACACAACATTGTTCATCAACTCCACTCCAATATAAAATTTAAAAAAATTTTAAACTTTTGATTCACTCCTTTTCCATCATCCTGCCAAATTCCATTAATGCACCGATGGAAGTAGAACAGATTTCTCAGGGTGGCAAAGCCTTTTCCCATTCTCTCTCCTCCTCCTTTTGATTTTTATCCACTTTTCTTTTATAGCAACTGTATGTCATATTTATAGCATGTAACGTTTCAAGGTTACATCTGAGATGTCAAGTCAAAAAAAAATGGCCTCTCCCTGCACCCTTTGAGATTTCTCTTCATTTGAAGAGACAGAGATTGACACATTGTGGGTCCGTTTCATTTTAGAAATAAGACAACAGGATGATTCATGAAGATAGAGTCCACCCAGCTGTAGCTTCTAGACCTAGAATCTTGTCAGGTTGGCTTCATGGCGAGGCCATTGTAGACACACCTGGTTGTTTTATATTCTGTGGTCTTATAACAAAGTATTACTGTTTCAGAGATCCTTGTCACCTTGATCTGGAGTCCTGGGTGAAATTGTCTGACTTTAGAAACCACAGCCTTAGTGGGGCACATCTGTCTTCCACTTTCCAAGACTGACACCTTTGGTGAGTGAGTCAGGATCTGGAGAAATTGAATATTTCTCAAGTAGAAGAAAGTCATTCAGACACACAAAACTAGACACTCAGAATGAAAATAAATTAGGTGGAAATGGACCCAACATACATCTACAGGCAAAGAGGCTAAGAGTCATCCGTCCCAGCAAATAAGGCATCTTTCCTCCCAAACGTTTAGCCTAATGGATTTTCCCAAATCCTCGCCTTGCAGATTCTGTGGGTCAGCAAGACTGAAAAGACTTACTACTTTGGTTTCCTTGACAACATACCTGCCTTCTTTCTTTCTCCTTCACCTTTTTATATTCTTAAACCACCTTTGAAGAAACAATGACAACTAAATTATGCTATGGGAGGGGAGGTTTGGACAGGGAGGGTCCCTCACTCCTTGGAAAGCCCAGGGGAAGTTTTGGCTACCACTCGATCTCATTGTGTGAACTGAGTGTTTGCAGAGAATTTACCACACCTGCTGAGATAATTGTAGATTTGCCCAGGTGTATTTTTAGATGCTTTAGATACACGTGAGTGTGTGCACATACTCAAGTCAGCACTTTCAGTGCTGGAACTGATGTGAAATCCAAGAAAAAAAGAATATCAAGGAGCCATCATGTTCCTGAGGGTGTGAATTTCTCCTCTAGTCTGGAAACTTACTACTTAAACCCAGTTGACAGCAACAGAGAGGAAGAAGGAATCAGGACATTCTAAAAGTGCAGGAGGCACTTTGTGAGCCTATGGACTGTAGCCAGCCAGGATCCTCTGTCCATGGAATTTTTCAGGCAATGATCCTGGAGTAGGTTGCCATTTCCTTCTCCAGGGGATCTTCCCAATCCAGGGATCGAACCCTGGTCTCCTGCACGGCAGGCAAATTCTTACCGTCTGAGCCACCAGGAAGCCCTTAGGAAGCACAGGTCAGGGCAGCTTCTGGGCTGCCTGCCTTGCCTTGCTCGGAGCTGGGAGGTAAGGCCTTATTGATTAGCTTCCTGCGGTGGCCTGGGTCCGGCATGGAGCCGGTATCTGGTTCCACGGAGCTCAGTGAGCTTTCCTTCGTATGTTTCCCTTACCCCTCTCCTGCTTCTAACGAGTCCCTTAATGTTACTCTTTTGAAGGCATTTATTTCCCCCCCTTCCCTGATTTCCTTTTTGATGTTGTTCTAGCTCTCAAATGGACAATTCAACCAGAATCGAACTACTTTTTAGCAATTTCGTCTCAACTAGGCAAGAGTGACCTACTTTTATCTCTCTCTAGACTTTGGAATCAGAGAAGGCAATGGCACTCCACTCTAGTATTCTTGCCTGGAAAATCCCATGGACAGAGGAGCCTGGTAGGGTGCAATTCATGGGGTCGCTACTAGTTGGACACGATTGAGCGACTTCACTTTCACTTTTCACTTTCATGCATTGGAGAAGGCAATGGCAACCCACTCCAGTGTTCTTACCTGGAGAATCCCAGGGACGGCGGAGCCTGGTGGGCTGCCGTCTGTGGGGTCGCACAGAGTCGGACACTACTGAAGCGACTTAGCAGCAGCAGCAACCAAAGCATGAAGCTTCCCTGATGACTCAGCAGTAAAGAATCTGCCTGCCAATGCAGGAGACACAGATACGATCCCTAGGTGGGGAAGATCCCCTGGAGAAAGAAATGGCAACCCATTCCAGTACTCTTGCCTGGGAAATCCAGAGGCGCCTGGTAGGCTACAGTCCATGGGGATCACAAAAGAGTCAGGACACTTAGTGACTAAAAAAAAAAAACAACAGCCAAGATACAGAATCTTTTGTTGTTGAAATAAGTTGATTTACAATGTTTGTTTTAGTTTCTGGTGTACAGCAAAGTGATTCTGTTATGTGATCCTATTTAATATTCTTTTCCTTTATGGCTTACTACAGAATATTGACTATAGTTCTCTATGCTGTACCGTAGGACCTTGTTGTTTATCTGTTTTATATATAGTAGTGTGTATCTGCTAATCCCAAACTCCTAATTTATCCCTCCCCCACCCTGCTTTTGCTTTTGGTAATCATAAATCTGTTTCCTCTGTCTGTGATTCAGTCTCTATTTCATAAATAAGTTCATTTGTGGCAAATTTTAGATTGCCAAATGTGATATTGTATGTATTTGTCTTTCTCTTTCTGACTTCATAGGATAATCTCTAGTTCCATCCATGTTGCTGCAAATAGCATTATGTCATACTTTCTCTGGGTGAGTAATGTTCCATTTCAAGACACAGAGCTTCTCACATCGCTCCAGAAAGCTCCTTCATGCCCCTTTGTAGTCAATGCATGCTTTCTCTCTTAGAATTAATCAGAATGGATCTGATGTCTGACTCCATGGGTCAGTTTTTCCTGCCCATAGAATTCCATACCCGTGGCATCAGACCATACGCACCCTCTGTTGTGTGACTTCTTTCACTCAGTGTGATGTTGATTTTGGTCCACCTTCTTGCACGTATCAGCAGTTCATTCCTTTTTACTGCTCAATACTGTTCCATTGTGTGGATGTTCCATGGAAACCCAGACCATTTCTAGTTTTGGCTATCTTGAGAGAACCTGAAATCATCTTTTAGTTGGTTTCCCTACACCTACACCAACCTTCCTCCTTACTGTTTAGACTCTGTCCACAACACAGGAGGGAAAGTGAGTCTTTAAAACAGTAATATTAAAATATCTGATTATGCTACTCCTCTGCTTAAAATCCTCCCAGACTTCCTCATCTCACTTAGACAAGCAAACCTAAAATCCTTTCTATAGCCAACCAGGCCCTACCTAATCTGGTCTCTCACAGGGGTCCAACCTCATCTCCTGTTGCTCTCCTTCTAGCTTATTCTGTGCCATCTGTAGTGACACTCTGGCCATTATGTGTTAGCAGACCAGGGAGGTTTCTACCCCAGGACCTTTGTGCACGCTATTCTTTCTGCCTGGAATGCTCTTTTCTCATGGAGCCACAGGACTCAACCCCTCCTGTCATTCTAATTTCAGCCTATTAGAGAACTCTTCTCTGACAACACCATCTGAAATGGACTCACTGGCCTTTCTGTCTAGACCTTCGCTGTCCATAAAGTAACCACTAGCCACACATCTCTAATTAAATTAAAACTACTTAAAGTTTAAAACACAGGTTTCCATTGCACTAGGTACATGTCAAGTGTTTAGCAGCCTCACGTACAGTGGTAGACAGATAAATGTTTACAGCTGACTGTCTCTTGGGGAAAAAATAAAGTCCTGATTGGTAGCACTTGCCAATTCACATGGTGTAAATACTCTCACCATAGTTGATGGCTGTATTTATGGAATATTAACCATTAAAAAAGAATGAAATGAAGCCATTTGTAGAGATGTGGATGGACCCAGAGTCTGTCATACAGAGTGAAGTAAGTCAGACAAAGAAAAACAAATATTGTATATTAACACCTATATGTAGAGTCTCGAAAAATGGTACAGATGAACCTATTTGCAGGGCAGGAATAGAGTTGTTGATGTGGGGAACAGACATGGGGGGAAGGGGAGAATGGGACCAACTGGGAAATCAAGACTGACGTATATCCACTACTATGTCTAAAATATTGATAGTTAGTGGGAACCTGCTGTATAATACAGGGAGCTCAGCTTGGTGCTCTGTCATGACCTAGATGGGTGGGATTGGGGTGGGGAGGGGTGGGAAAGGAGGTCCAAGAGGGAAGGCATATATGTATAACCTATAGCTGATTCACTTCATTGCATAGCAGAAACTAACACAACATTGTAAAGCAACTATACACCAGTTTTTAAAAAAAAGATGACTGTATTTACCCACTGAAGGAAAGTTACAGGGCTCACAATACCCTGGAGTTGAAAATCCCCTCCAGCTCTTCCCTACCATTCTACACAAAACAAAGAACTCTCTCACCCAAAGAAAAAAAATGGACATTAAGGTTGATTACGCCCAGCTCCCAGCTGGTCCCAGCCTCTGGCCGATCTCCAGAATTCTTTGCCACATCCGTTTAAGAGATAACTAATCCGAACAACCTTGGAGAAGAACTGGCCCCCTTAAGACAGTAGATTTCCACATATATGTCTATATGTACTCACTCTTTTCTTGGGTTAATGCAGCAGCTCACTAATATGACTGCGGCCCCTTCTCACCTCATTAAAGGTGATCTGTTCTGTAAAGTGCTGGTCTTGTTCTTTTTCCGAACCTCGCCTTCTCTAACTCCCTTACCCTATCTACACCCACTGCTTGCAAATCATAACTAGTGGATACCATATCGAACAGTGCAGACTATTTCATCATGTGAAGAAGTCTTGTTAGGCAGATGTCCTTTGACTGTTAAGCTTGACTGACAGATGGATCAATTGATTGCATTTATGATTACCTGCCAACTTAAGTATTTATATATATTTGTTTATGATCTGCTCCAACAGCTAGAAGCCCATTCCCCTCAAATTGCAGAAATCTTGTCTGCAACGCTGAGGACACAGAAGGCTCTTAATATATATTTATGGAATGAATGTCTGAGCTTCAGCAAGTCCTTTTCCAAACAAAACCAAAAAGATCTGTATCAGAGTAGATTTTATAAATAAAATTCTCTTTTCAGTTCTCATCTGAGTGCCATTTGTCCCAGCTCCATTGATGAAGGCTACAGTTCATCATGAACTGAACTGTCTGAATTCACAAACACTTGTTGAGGGTTAGGGTTAACAGCCCTTCAAGGCTATTAACTCAATGTACCTTGGAGAGCTCCAAACCACACAGTTCCTTGAAAAGACCAAGAACTCAGAGGGGCAGGGTTGGTCCCTCAAAGAGCAGATGCCTGGTTTCAGCATTCCCCTCCCCAGCTTTTCCTCCCTCCTGCATCTCCTTCCCCTCAGCACTTCCTCTAAGCATGTTTTCCTGCTCTGTGAGGGTTGCCAAGGCTGATGTTGACATCATGAAGTGATGGAGTTGTAGCTCCTCATTCCAGCCCATCTTTCATTGCCTCCTTGCTGGCTGTGTTCATGCTGAAGTAAGGAGGAAAAGAAGAGAGAAAAGGAGAAGAAAAGCATCAGAGAATAAAGCTGAGTGAGACATGGTCCCTTGTCGTGGATTGTGTTTAGTGGATCATAACTGCTGTAGCACCAAGACTACACCAGCTGCTGTCATGGTACCATGACACCTGTGGGTGCATGTTGCGCTGAGCAATTGTGAAAGGAGTGTGGGGCAGGCTCGTGAGATATTAACACAAGCTAGTACTAACAAAAATCACAGATGTACTAGAACATGTAAAATCTTTGTATTGTGAACATCTTAGGCATGATGGGTAGGGTACCCAAAAAGCAGGCCTTTGTAAAGGGCCACTGAGGGGATAGGGTGGTAACTGGGATTTTTTTTACAACATCCTGAACATGATTTTCGAGCAAACAATCTAAAGAACCTAGAGATCTGTATTTATATGCTACCGAGATTGTAGTGTTTGAAAGTGTGTCATGACCCTCAAAAGACTGGGTGCCATCACCTTACAGTCTAAGACTGGATGTTCTCATTTTATCCATTCTCTCTAAATAGAATTCTCATAATGGGATGAAGTGCAGAGCCATAAGAATTAATGGAAAGCGGATGGAGAAGAAAGAAAAGAAAGAAGAAAAACATCCAAGCAGATGTTTGGGGAAAGAAAGTCCTTATATCTCGGTGATATAAGTTCTCTTAATCAAATGCCCATGAAGAGAATAGTTTCTCAGCCAAGAGCTTGGCATTGTCTCAAGAACTAGCTCAGGTCAAGGTGATTTCTAGAACTCACCTTGTATTTGGCTTATGTAGAAACTATCCTGACTCTTCAGTGGGTCCACTGACATTACATCTCAGTGGAATCAGCTAGAGGCAAGGTCAGTGGATGCCCTAAGTCATTCTCTATGAGATCCACAGTGGTTCGTGATTGTCACATCGAATAATGGCAGATACAACAAATTCTCTTTATCTAGAATGTCCGGAGCCACTTTACAGTGTATATACCTACTGGCCACTTCTAAATCACAAATCAGTCAGTGTAAAAAGCCTAAGTAGTGGAGTGGGAAGAAAACTGAATATAAATCAGGAGAATGGGGTTTCAGAACTAGCTCTGAAAAAAGAAAATAAAAAGAAAGAAAGAACTAACTCTGGCCCTATCTGATGATGGTATTCTAGCAAAGTTCCTAAGTCCCTGTTGCTAACTCGGAATCTGTATAATAAAAATATAGTATCTGGTCCTTCTATCCCATGAGATCACTTGTCAAAGCTAATCATTTTCCTTTCTTTAGTGATTACTTAATACCAGGGATTCTCACTGCCTTATGCCATTTAGCCACAAGAACTCTTCCAGTTAAAAGACCCATTTTGCAGATGAGACAACCAAGAGTGACTTTTGATGACTTAGCTGCAGGGTGCAGTTAGTTAAATGTGGAGCTGATGTCCAGCCCAACACTGACTTTGAAGACAGTAATTTTTTTTTTTTTTGGATGATGGTCAAGCAATTTATTTATTTATTTATCTGACATTGATTTAGCTCTTTGTTTCAGCTTTATTTATTTGTTTCATTGGAGTATCATTGCTTGACAATTTTGTGTTAGTTTCTGCTGTACAGCAGCGTGAATCAGCTCTATGTATACACATATCCCCTCCCTGTTGAGACTCCCTCCCACTTCCCTCCAACCCACCCTTCTAGGTCGTCACAGAGCACGGAGCTGAGCTCCCTGCGCTATGCAGCAGTTCCCCAGTAGCATGCTATTTTGCATATAGTAGAGTATATATGTTAGTGCTACTCTCTCACTTTGCCCCAGCCTCTGCTTTCCCCTTCCTGTGTCCACCAGCCCATTCTTTACATCTGCATCTTTATTCCTGCCCTGCAAATAGGTTCATCAGTACCATTTTTCTCTATTCCACATAGAAGCATTAACCATAGTGCTATTCTGTTAATGGGGGTGGGAGGGGAGTAGAAGGAAGGCATGATGAGAACCCATGAGCCAAACAAAACAAACTGCACCATTTTAGTGACATTTGTTATCATGGATAAGGAGTAGGAACGTTGGCTGTCTCGAACCTCCTTTTTCTTTTTTCTTAGAAAACAGCTTTGAAGTTGATGGATTTGGCTGCAGCTGAACATTTTGGGCATCGTAAGAAGCTCAGAATTAGCAATTGATTCTGCCTATGACCTTAGCTTCAAACCACCCTGCCTTGTTCAGCCTAGAGCAGCACATATGTTCCCAGCAGCGTCTGCTGGTGATTGCACCCAGAGGAGTGAGGGTCAACTGGAGATTAGTCCCTACACTGAGTCTGCGACTTCTCTTTGGCTCACATTTAAATTTTAAGCATCCGGATCTCCTCCCTGAGAGTGGCAGGGAGAAGCTTTCCTTTAACCACGTGGGGTCTTTTTACCTTGTCATCGACTAGCTCCTGTTGCAGCTCAGATCCTGGTGTGCTTGACCCTGACCTCTGTGCCTCATCTGTGAGCTCATCCTTGTCTTTTATACGTAGCACTTATTCACATCATGCTCCTGGACTGCCTTTCTGGCTCCTTCTCCAGAGCTTTGGGTTGTATGAGTGTCACCAGCTCTCCCCTTCTGGTGTCCTCCAGCCGTCAGCTTTACCATGGCTGTGCTCCCATTGGCTACCTGCCAATGACCTTTGTGGTTCTACTAATCCCCTCTAGGGGATGTTTCAGATGGAGTCTTCCAGACCAGCAGTTCTGCAGTCTTCTCAATCATCCTCATGATCTATGGGCAAACTCATAAGGATTTATAAGTTCTATAAAGATCTAAAATTTGTGTTCTGTTATGTTGATGAAATGATCTCCTCATATAACTGTAATCTCTACAAAAGCAGAAAAGTGAAAGTGAAAGTTGCTCAGTCATGTCTGACTCTTTACGACCCCTGGACTATAGAGCCTATGGAATTCTCCAGGCCAGAAAACTGGAGTGGGTAGCCTATCCCTTCTCCAGTGGATCTTCCTGACCCAGGAATCGAACCAGTGTCTCCTACATTGCAGGCAGATTCTTTACTGAGCCATAAAAGCAGAAACCTTTATATATATATTGCTTACTAGTTTATATAAAATAGAATTCTGGATGATCTGGAATAAGACAAGGATGTCCTCTCCCTCAGTTTCTATTCAACATCATAGTATAGGTTCCAGCCAAGGCAATTAGGCAGGAAAAAGAAATAAAAGCTATCCAGATTGGAAAGGAAGGAACAAAATGATCTCAGATGTGATCAGATGGCTTGATGATGTATGTAGAGAATGCTAAAAAAATCAATTTAAAAAATTATTAGAACTAATAAAAGTGTTCAGCAAGGAAGCAGAATACAAGATCAATATTTAAAAATGTATTTCTGCACTCTTGCAGTGAGCATCGGAAAAGAAATTAAGGAAATGATTCCATTTACAATAAATAGCATCCAAAAAATGCCTAGGAATATATTTTTAAAAGAAGGGAAAGACTTGTACTCTGGGAACTACAAAATCTTATTGAAAGAAGTGAACAAATACATGAATAATGCAAAGACATCCCCCATTCTGGAACTGTTGTTAAGATTACAATGCTCCCCCAAATTGATCCACAGATTCAATGCAATTCCTATCAAAATCCCAGCTGCCACTTTTCAGAAACTTTCAAACCCAACTTAAAATTCATATGGAAATGCAAAGGAACCAGAATAGCCAAAATAATCTTCAAAAAGAAGAAGAAATCTGGAAGGCTTGTACCTCCTGATTTAAAACACTTAACACGAAGCTTCAGTAAGTTTCGTAACACAAGAACTGTGTGGTACCAGCGTAAAGACAGATATACAGATGGATGGAATAGAATTGAGTCCAGAAATAAACCCATATGTTTATGGTCAACTGATTTTCAACAAGGGTGTCAAGACAATTCCATGGGGAAACATGTCTTTCAACAAATGGTGCTGTCCTCGGGCTAAAGAACATTCCATTATCTGGTAACTCTGATGGTGCCAGTGATCGTTAATTTCATGTGTCAGCTTGACTTGGGCCAAGGGATGTCCAGATAAGGGTAAGATATTATTTCTGGAGTGTTTGTGATGGTGCTTCTAAAGGAGATTAGCCTCTGAATGAGTAGAAACAGTAAAGAAGATCCATCCTCAGCAATGTGGGTGGGTACCATCCAATCCATTGAGGGCTCAGATAGAACAAAAAAGTGGAGAAAGGGAGAATTCCCTTTCCCTCTTCTTAAACTGGGATGTCCAGCTTCTCCTCCATCTTCTCCTGCCCTTGGGCATCAGAGTTCCTGATTCTCTGACCTTTGGACCTTGGAAATGATGCCACCACCACAGCACCCCCAGGCTGTTAGATTCAGACTGTGTTGGACTGGCTTTTGTGATTCTCCAGCTTGCAGAGGGCAGACAGTGGAACTTCTCAGCCTCCATCATTATTTAGGCCAATTCCCGTAGTAAATCTCCTCTTGTAAATCTCTATCTAGCCTATTAGTTCTTTTCCTATGAAGACCCCCGACAGATCTGCAAATGGGTGACACCACCCACAGAGCTCCCGACACTTGAGGAGGGCTTGGCAGCCTCTGCCTAAGCTGAAATGCTGTCTTCTTTTGCAAAGAAAACACGAGCCCATCGAATTCTCCTCTGTTCTCCTGAGTGCTCCCCGTTCTGTTCCACTTAACCAGTCACCGAGCATTTTAGAAGGCTCTGTCAATCGGAGGTTGGAATAATAGCACTGCCATTACCTCAAGCATTGTTGAAACATGAAGGATAAAATGTGTCTCATTATTCAGGCTCTCAGAAGTGATGGCATCGAGCCAGAATGGTCCCATTAACTCTCAAGGCCTTACTTTTGATGCTCTCCACCTTTAAATAATAATTTCTTCTCAAAGAAGGGAAGAAAAGTTGAAGGCTATCATTGACCTCAAAACAGCAGAGTTTCTCACATCTGAAGAAGCATTTATCTGCAGATGAGGCTTTTGGAGTTTCTCTGATGAGAGTCTGATGTACAGTTTTTAGAGTCAAGAAAATTCTCCCACTTTTGATTCGAAACAATGAAGAATTCAAAAACGCAGGCAAGGAACAGAAGTGTCTGGTCTTGTTGGGAATAGCTGGATGACACCTTCTGGGGCCCACTTCCTGCTAAGTTCCACAATAGTTTTGCAGTCTACTTTTGCTTCCAGTAGACCACTTATGTATGCATTAGTAGATGTATCTATAAAGTAAGGAATTGAGCTAGACTGTATATCTTATGGTTCGGAACTTTAGTTTTCAGATCTTTTTATATTGGCATAAGTCTTAGTTTGGTACATTATAGCTACAACAATGATAGCAATAGTAACATTTATTTCCTGGGCTCCAAAATCACTGTGGATGGTGACTGCAGCCATGAAATTAAGGGATGCTTGCTCCTTGGAAGGAAAGCTATGACAAACCTTGACAGTGTATTAAAAACCAGAGATATCTGTTTGCCAACAGAGGTTCGTGTAGTCAAAGTTATGGTTTTTCCAGCAGTCGTGTACAGCTGTGAGAGTTGGACCATAAAGAAGGTTGAGCGCCAAAGAATTGATGCTTTTGAACAGTGGTTGCTGGAGAAGACTCTTGAGTATCTCTTGGACTGCAAGATCAAGCCAGGCAATCCTAAAGGAGATCAACCCTGAATATTCATTGTAAGGACTGATGCTGAAGCTGAAGCTCCAATACTTTGGTCACCTGATGCAAAAACTTGACTCATTGGAAAAGACCCTGATGCTGTGAAATATTGAAGGTTAAAAGGAGAAGGGGGTGGCCAAGGATGAGATGGTTAGATAGCGTCACCAACTCAATGGACGTGAATTTGAGCAAACTCTGGGAGATAGTGGAGAACAGAGGAACCTGGTGTGCTACAGTCGATGTGGTTGCAGAGTCAGACATGACAAGAGCATTTATTGGGTGATTACATTACTTACTCTATTCCTTTTGGTCCCCTCATCAGTGCTCTGAGTAGGTTCTGTCATTCACTCCATCAAACAGATGAAGACATGGGGGCTCAGGCAAGTTTGTATTTTGCCCAAGCACACACATCTATTAAATGTCAGAGCTGGCATTCAAACCTAGATCTAACTACCAAGTCTCGACTGGGATCTAGTTATCTACCGAGGTTGAGCAAGTCATCCCAAAACTTAGTGGCTCACAACAATGCAATCATATTATTATCTCCCATGGTGTATGTGGGTTGGGAATTTGGGAGGGGCTTGGCTGGATGGCTTAGCTCATTGTTCCTCTTCAGTGGCTGGAGCGAGATCTACTGTAGTTGGGAACTACTGGGCCCTCTCCCCCCTCTCTTCCCTCCTGCTCTCCAAGGGCTCCAAGAGCAAATGACTCAGGGACAAATTAGAATCGAATACCATACATGGGGGTTGTGTGTGTGTGGTGTGTGTGTGTGTGTGTGTGTGTGTGTTGGAATACTACACAACCATGAAAAAGAACAAAATCATGCCATTTGCCGCAACATGGATACAACTAGAGATTATCATACTAGGTGAAGTAAGCTAGAAAGAGAAAGATAAATATCATATGATATCACTTATATGTAGAATCTAAAATATGACACAAATGAAGCTGTCTATGAAAAAGCAACAGAACCATGGCCGTAGAGAAGAGGCTGGTGCTTGACAAGGGGGAGGGGTCGTGAAAGCAATGAAGTGGGAATTTGGGGTTAGCAGGTGAAAGCTCACAACAATATATAGAATGAATAGAATATATATATATATATATTCTATAACATTCTATAACAATATATAGAATGGATAACCAACAAGGTGCTACTGTATCGCATGGGGAACTACATTTGATATCCTGTGATAAACTATCATGGAAAAGACTATGAATAAAGAATGTATATAGGCTTCCCTGGTGGCTCAAACAGTAAAGCATCTGCCTGTGATGCAGGAGACGGGTTTGGTCCCTGGGTCGGGAAGACCCCCTGGAGAAGGGAATGGCAACCCACTCCAGTATTCTTGCCTGGAGAATCCCATGGACAGAGGAGCCTGGTGGGCTACAGCCTGTGGGGTTGCAAAGAGTCAGACATGACTGAGTGACTAAACAACAACAACATGTATAACTGAGTCACTCTACGGTAGAAATTAACACAATATTGCAAGTCAGCTTTACTTCAATAAAGATACGTTGATGAGAATCAAATAATCTTTTGAATCTGCTTCTGTTTCATAGATAAGTTCATCTGTGTCATATTTTAGGTTCCACATTCAAGTGATACCATATGATACATGTTTTTCTCTTCCTGACTTCACTTAGTATAATCTCCAGTTGCATCCATGTTGCTGCGAATACTGGAGTGGGCAGCCATTCCCTTCTCCAGGGAATCTTCCCAACCCAGGGATAAACCCAGGTCTCCTCCACTTGCAGGCAGATTCTTTACCATCTGAGCCACCAGGGAAGCTCTGTTTCCTTCATTGCCCTAAGCCAGAACAAGCAGAACTCCGGTGACGACTTTGTAGGTGTAATTGTGACCTGGAAGTCTCAGTAAGACTGTGTTCTGGGACTTCTTCCAAAGATGGAAGGAAAAGAACACTTTCTTTCCACCAGGATTATGAATGAGTGGTTGCCAGATTCCTGCCTCTTAGAAAGATCACGCCCTAAGGCCTATCCAGCGGAGAACAGGGTCAAGAGAAAGAATTCAGTCCTCATGTTTTGCTGGGCTCTGTTTTTTCCTTAAATCTATCTTTCCTGGGATTCTGATGCTTTGTTGTTATTGTTTAAGTCAATCAGTCGTGTCTGACTCTTTGTGATCCCGTGGACTGCAGCTCCAGTCTCCTCTGTCCATGGGATTTCCCAGGCAAGAATACTGGAGTGGCTTGTCATGCGCTCCTCCAGGGGCACGTCCCAATCCAGGGATTGAACCCGAGTCTCCTGCTTGGCTGGTGGATTCTTTACCACTGAGCCACCAGGGAAGCTCTCTAATGCTTGCAACCCCCCCCCCCCAAATTTCCCTGCAACACAGGATGCCCTCCACCTGCCGTGGGTGACCCCCTCCTGTTTTATATTTTATTCCTTTCCTTCTATACTTCACCTGGAGACCTAATTGTACTTGAGAAATGTCGGACCACACTGGAGAGGAATGTGATAATGAGATTTTAGGATCAAGAGAAAGAAGAAACGGAAACCCTTGCAATTGTGTGTGACTATTTGTACAGGCTGTTTCTTTTTATAAGACCAAACCAACCCTGAGGCTGTGTCTTTCAGATGAGAACCCAAAGGACAGGATTTCTCTCAAGGCATCGTCTGCCTGCTTCATTTCCTTGGATTATCTTTTAGAAAAAACTCCAGAAATGTTGGTGAGAAATCTTTGAAAAATCTCCGACTTTTACAGAGATGGGCTATGACTCAGAGCCGCTGTCTGTTTTTTCTTGGGCTGCTTTTCAGAGATGCCAACTCAGCCAGCCATCCTAAGTCATCAGATCCTTTAAACATTTTATATGTTTCGAAAGATGTGGGGGAAAAAAAAAAAACAACCCTCTCCTGCTGACAAATCCCTAATAAAGTGAGCAAGCTCTGCTAGGAGCATGTTTTGAAGGAGAAAGGGACTCCCAAGACTGCTTAAGTTTCTCCATGAGTGATTGAACATATTGATTATGGGCTGGGAAATAGAGGAAATTGACAGACTATCAGTAGGGATGATGAAACTTACTACTTGTAGTGCTAACTGGCTTAGGGCATTTGGGTACCAATGTACTGTCCCATCTCTGGATACTTGCAGGATGTGAATGGTTCTGCAGCTCCATCAGTTTTGATAGCCCTGCTTTGTCTGTGAGCGAGCCCCCTTTGTGACCCTTGAGACGCAGAGTTCCTGACTGTTTTTTCCTCTTGACAATTGGTGTGGGGAAGACAATGTCAGGTGTCAGGGGCTTTGGAGCCTGGGCATCCCAGAGTGTGGCTCCTGCCTTGGTCTGGGTGCATAGCCTCTTCCTGTGGTCACCACGAATGTTCTGCTCCACTCCCCAGCCTCAGTGCAGAGTGGACCTGGCTCTGATCACCCCGAGCACCTCCTGTGTGGAATTCCCTTGTACCCAGTCCCCCTTCTACCTGTGAAGCTCTCCTCTGCTCCCCATTCTCCTTCTGAAGAGTAGATGCTCGTGTCAGCCGAGTGCCACTCCAGCTGGTGCTTCCTGTGTCCCCCTCCCTCTTTCCTGCACCATCTGGGCTGGAATACGAGACCTGATGGGCTGGGCACTGGCATGCCCTCCCTCCAGGGCTGCCTGTGAGCCCAGCTGGTGTCCGTTCCCATCCCAAAGGGCTGATTCACCCCCGTCTCAGATGGTTTTACACTGGCTGACTTTTTGGAGTTGTCAACCAGCTCAGAGCCTGATGGGAGATTAAAGAAGTTTTTTTTTTTCTCTTTGGGTTTGTGTTGTAAACCAATGTTTAACCAAACCTTTCTGAACCAATAAATTTCCAATTGAAACATCTGCCTCTCAAATCTTGATATGGGGCTCGGTTGCTTTCTGAAATTCTTTCCACGTGCTTATTTAGTTCTTAGGAGCCTTTTACCAATGTGTCACACACCTACAGAAAAGTACACCAATTTTTAGGTGAGCAGCTTCGTTTTTGTAAAGTGCACTCTTGTGTAACCAGATCCCAGTGCAAGGGACAGAATATTGCTAAGCCTCCAAAGTCACCCCACACTCCTTCAGGTCACTTCCCATTGCTCCCCTCATGTACCTGTCAAAGTAACCATCAGTGTACTTTTTCTCTCCCAGTTTTATAGGAATATAATTGACATGCAGCACTGTATAAGTTTAAAGTATACAGTACACCACCTCATGAAAGAAAGTTTGAGCACAGGAGGAGAAGGGGGTGACAGAGGATGAGATGGTTGGATAGCATCACCGACTCGATGGACATGAATTTTAGCAAACTCTAGGAGATGGCAAAGGACAGGGAAGCCTGACGAGCTGCAGTCCCTGGGGTCGCAAAGGTTGGACACGACTGAGGGACTCAAGAACAACACAGTATATCACAAAACGAGTCCCACAATAAGTCTGGTAAACATCCATCATCTCATATAGGCAGAGAATTAAAAAATGGAAAGAAATTTTTTTATGTGATGAGAACTCTTAAGATTTACCTGTCTTAACTTTCAGATGTGGCATATAGCAGTGATAATTATAATTATCATGATTTATATTCCCTGGTACTTATAACTGGAAGTTTGTGCCTTTTGATCGCCTTCATCCAGCTCCCCCTTCTTTCAATCCCTTACCCTTCTCTCCAGGAACCACAAATCCAATCTCTTTTCTATGACTTTGTTAACACAAAAAGCAAAGTTGTTTCCTGGTATACAGGAAACAGTTGATTCCTGGTCTGCAACTTGGTGAGTCAGCATTTCCATACATTTCAAAACAATCATTGCGGTTAAGTCTAGTTCTCGTCATACAAAGATATTATGTATTACTGACTTTATTCTCTATACTGTACACTCCATCCCGTGATTCATTTCTTTAATATTTTTTAATTTTTTTTTATTTTTTAGTTTGTTTTGCTTTACAATACTGTATTCGTTTTGTTATACATCGACATGAATCAGCCACGAGTATACATGAACTCCCAATCCCGACCCCCACCTCCTCCCTCCCGCCCCACACCATCTCTCTGGATTATAGTAAGTGAAAGCCTGTGCCTCTTAGTCTCCTTCACTCACTTCTCTCCTCTCCCCACCCTCCTCCCTTCTGACAGCCACCTGTCTGTTCTCTGTATCTATGACTCTGCTTTGGTTTTATTATGTTTGTTCATTTGTCCACAGAAAAGTGAAGTCATACAGTGTTTGCCTTTCTCTGTATGACTTATTTCACTTACCGTAACACCCTCTATGTCCATCCATGTTGTCACAAATGGCAAAATTTAATTGTTTAATGGATGAGTAATATCCCAATGTATTTAATTGCTTCTATGTATTGGCTATTATGAATAATGCTGCCGTGAACACTAGGGGTGCATATACCTTTTCAAATTCGTTTTTTCATTTTTGTGTTCTTCAGAGAAAGTAACCATTGTTGTAAAGAAAACTTAATGCAAGTCGTAGAATCTCCTTTTCAAGAAGTATTAATTGATAGTCTCATGAGTATAGTTAAAACTTATTGAGATCTGGGAATTCCCCAGAAGTCCAGTGGTTAGGATTCCAGGCTTCCACTGTATGGGTCATGGGTTTGATTCCTGGTTGGGGAACTAAGATCCTGTATGCCAAGGTGTGGCTGGGAAAAAAAAACAAAAAACAACTTCCTAAGATCTTACTATGTGGCAGATTTTGCAAACACAACATAAATTAACTCATTTTATCTTTATATTCATTCCATGGCATACATTATGATATTATTTTTGTCATTAGTCTCATTTAATAGAAAAGGAGACAGATGCAAGAAATTGTCCTATTTTCTCCCTGGCTTTTTAAACTAGCTTTACAACATTTAAGAGATTTATTTTATTAAAATATCTATATCTGTTTCCTTTTAAGTAAACTTGTAATTCTATTTATTCTTAGGTTTTTTTGGCAATTAAAAAATTGATACATTTGAGAGGTAATAAGAACTCACTAGAATATTTGTAGTCATCCAATCAAATATTGAAAAATGGGCACTTTCCTGGTTGTCCAGTGGTTGAGCATCTGCCTGTCAGTGCAGGGGACAGAAGTTCAACCCCTGGCCCAGGAAGATCCTACATGTCACAGGCCAACTAAGCCAGTGCCCCACAACTACCGAGCCCACGCTCTAGAATTGGAGAGCCACAACCGCTGAGCCTGCGAGCCCTAGAGCCTGTGCTCCTCAACAAGAGAAGCTGCCACAATGAGAAACCCGTGCACTGCAACTAGAGAAAGCCCACACACAGCAACAAAGAACCAGCGCAGACAAAAATCTGTAAAACTTTAAAAAAGAAAGAAGGATCTCCACTAAATTGGATGCTGATATACCGGAGGAAGATGTTGATGGAAAACACCCAGAGTCAGACAAGAAAAGCCTTTAATCCTGGGTGTTTCATGAGACAGTCAGGTCAACTCCAGTTCACCCTGCAAGGCTGACTCCCACCTCAGCACCCCAGTTTTCCCTCAGAGAGGATCCCGTGGTGCCCTGTATTTCTGCATCACAGAATTGCTTGCCAACTTGGTTGAGTTTCGTGGTTGTCTCCCAACATGAAGCAAAGGTTTTGAGGGCAGGCTTTCTGGCTGACAAGTTCCCCTCTGTGAATCTGGTACCCAGGTTACACTGGAGCTTTGGGAGATGTCTGTGGGATGAATGCATGAGAAGGAGAAAGAGGACGAGAGAGGAGAGAATCATGGGCTGATTTGGGTGTGTGAGAACCAGGCCAATTCACTGCAGAGCATCCATGACTCACCCATCTTACAGCTAGTAGCTCGGAGAACGGGGTGGCCAAGGACCCTGCAGGGAGACGTCCGAAAGGAGGTTAGATGGTTGGGAGGGACGCATTCTGCTCAGAGGGTTCCGGGATATTTTGTGATAATCCTTCTTCAAAATAAGGCCGATGAGGCTTTCTGTACCATGTTACAGGCCTAAGAACATTTTCTTGCTAAAAAAGATCATATTCTGTTATCAGCAGGTCAAACAGAATGGCTCTCTCCGCATTCCTGTTGTTTTTTTTTTTTTTAGGATATTTTTTGATGTGCATCACATTTAAAGTGCAGTTAAAGTAACGCATTCTATTGAATTTGTTACAATATTGCTTCTGTTTTATGTTTTGGTTTTTTAGCCACGAGGCATGTGGGATCTTAGCTCTGCCACCAGGGTCTGAACCTGTACCACCTGCTTTGGATGGGGAAGTCTTAAGCACTGGATCAGCAGGGAAGTCCCTCTGCTTTCCTGTTTTGTCACATTTTCTTTACACCTTCGTCTTCACTGATGAACAAAAAAGGAGTAGATGGAGGCCTATTGAACATTAGAGGAAGGCTAGAAATTGTTATTAGGATGCTAGCTGGCACTCCTGAGATGGGTCTTCTGTCTGGACCCATAAAGAGGATGCTGATGCAGGGGCGGCTGGTGTTGGTGTACTCAGTGTGGCAGGATGGGGAAAGAGTAGGGCTCCTAGGTCAGTTTTCCTCCTTCACCTGGTATTTATCAACTTCTTTTTGTTTTGTAACTTACTCTTTTGAAATCTGGGATCCCTCTTGGTTGAGGGGTCCCAAAAGCAACCACCCTTTGAACACATTTCCAGGCAGAGAAAACAGCAACCAAAAAAGACCCTCAGAGACAGTCAGGCACCTAGCGAGCTGCTGAAGCATTCGGCCACGAGGCACGAATCTTCGCTGATTTAACATAAATAAATGCATGTCAAGATGTGGGTGCCTTCCACCCTGAATCTTTTTCCCAGGCTAGTGTCTCTCATATGTTATCTAGGTAGGCCCGTTCTGATTTCTGCCTCACTCTCTGCCTCTGTAAATTCCCGGAGCCTGTCATCCAGAAGGTTCATCTTGCATTTTCTGCATCGCCGGAGCTGCTTGGCAGAGAACCAAAGCTCTCTGGCTCCGGGCCGGCTTCCATCAGATGGATGTGACCCTGGAAACCATAGTTTCCACTGAGTTGCCAGAGGGGGCAATGAGGCAGGATGGTTGTGGGGCTCTCCCCAAACAGGATTAAAGGACCTTGGCAAGCTCTGGGATGCTGAGAGGGAGAGAAGCGTGGGTGGGCATAGAATGCCCACTGAGACATCCCTTGCCAGGCAGCTGGCAAGCACTCTTAGCCAGGCTTGCTTTCTCTTTCTCCCTAGACGGGAGAAGGCCTGTGACTTGATCCTCTGACCCACTGACCCATCTGTGGCCACGCTGCATCCCAGTAGCTCCCTGTTGCCTTTCTGCTGGCCCATAGCTGTCCCCTTCTGGGTCCTGCTAGCAGGCCCCCTCCCTGGACAGGTAGACAGCCAAGGAGATGGGGTAGTGAGTCATGGACACCTGGCCTGGCGTTTGACCAAGGGTTTCCACAGGTGATTGATGGCTGGGGTGAGAAGGGTCTGCCCATGCTCCCCACCAGGCGGGACCCTGCCTGTCACACCTCCTGGGCAGCTGGTGCTCATCTTGACTCCCAGGCTCACCTGCTCATGTGCATTCATCAGATACTTGGGAAGCACCTGCCCCCATGCCATGACTCTCTCTTAATGTCATTATTTTGTGAAAAAAGAAAATATTTCAAAAGTCATCACAATGTGAAAAGACAAAGAAAAATCCTTTTCCCCCTTCCCTCTGTGTAGCCGTCTCCAGACCATCCCCATGCCCCTGACCACCCCCCACAAGAGCTTATCACAAACCTTCCTTGCATCTTCCAGTTTTTTTTAAAAGATAATTTTATTTGTTTACTTATGTTTGGCTGTGCTGGGTCTTCATTGCTGTGCGGGCTCTTCTCAGATTGAGGGGACTGCTCTCTAGTTGCAGTAGCTTCTCATTGAGGTGTCTTTTCTTGTTGCAGAGCACAGACTCTGGAGTGTCTGCAGCTTGGACTCTGGAGACTCTAAAGTGTCTGCAGCTTCAGTAGCTGCAGCGGTGGGCTCTAGAGCACAGGCTTAGGAGTTGTGGTGCGCTGGCTTAGTTGCTCTTCGGTCTATGAGATATTCCTGTCCCGGGGATGAAACCCATGTCCTTGCACTGGCAGGCAGACTCCCAACCACTGGAGCACCAGGGAAGTCCCATGCCTCCATGTTTGAAAAGTCAAAAGCCAGGAGTGTGTGGTTGTCTGAACTCTTGGTCCGACATCATTGAACAAGCCTACACACTGAACCCCAGCTGAACCAAGCAGTAGTATAGGCATTGAGATCCTGCCGAGTGCTCTCAATGATGGTTTATTGTCAGGGCAGGATACACAATAATGACTCAATAGAGGAAGAACAGGAAGAGGGAGGGGCCCAGAGGAAACGTGATGCAGAAGGGGAGACACAGAGACCGGTGGACATGAGCAGCGCCCAGTGCTGTCATGGTCTCTCAGAGGAGGTGACGTTTGTGCAGACACCTGCCTGTGGGGGAAAGACTGTTCTAGGCAGAGGGAACAGCAAATGGGAAGGTAGAGCGTGGGGAGGTGTTAGCAGGAGGGAATGAGTATAGATAAACCTCCCTTCTCCCCACAAATCCCAAATGTGGGGGAGAGTCAGGAGACAGGCTACACGAGGAATGAAAATCACATTGATTCATTTTTCAGACCAAATCCCGTGACCTATTCTAAAATGGAAAACTTGTCTTACTTCCTTTTCTTCTGTGCTTGTTGGGAAGAAAGGGAACATGCTCCATAGACACTTTCTGCAGCCCTACCTCTTAACCTCTGGAAAAGACTCCTAGCTCTGCAGGTATGACATCTTGGTCTGTATGTTACTTAGTAAATGTGCAGTGAGTCCTGGGGAACCACGAGGAAAAGATTCTGGCTCTTTCAGGGCAACCTTGACATCTCCAATTATAATGGAAATTCTGCTCCTTGGAGAGGAAGGGAAATACTGATTAGAGGAGATGACAGTTACAAAACTGAGATGTAGACATGGGAGAGACTTCTTTTCACCATAGAATTGTCTGGGGGATGCAGGGCTTTTCATTTAATTGGACAAATACTTTCAGACACTATGCCCCACCTCCCTTTGGCAAAGCCCACACATTCTCAATGACCAGTGGTGTGTGGTCCAGGATCCATGACTTTGTCCTCCTTACAGACAGCCAAAAGGTGATGGAGATAAAGCCACTTCAAAGGACAGACAGCTTCCAGCCTCTGCCATCCCTGCAGCCAGAGAAACGGTGCAGATGGCAGCATTGCCACTTGTGTGATCTAAGTTAACTTTGCCTTTCCTGAGGTTTCTGGACTCAGAATCTTGCCCGAGCTGAATAACCACCAAGCAGAATAGTCAGAAATGCCACCACCCTGTCCAGCATGCAAAGACAGAGCTAAATCCCTTTCTTGCAAAGACAGAAGGGTTGGTTCCATCCATGAAGGAAGAGTGGACCCATCCAAGTTTAGGGCACCCCTGCTGCTGCTGCTGCTGCTGCTGCTAAGTCACTTTAGTCATGTCCGACTCTGTGTGACCCCATAGACGGCAGCCCAACAGGCTCCCCCGTCCCTGGGATCCTCCAGGCAAGAACACTGGAGTGGGCTGCCATTTCCTTCTCCAATGCATGAAAGGGAAAAGTGAAAGTGAAGTCGCTCAGTCATGTCTGACTCCTAGCAACCCCATGGACTGCAGCCTACCAGGCTCCTCCATCCATGGAATTTTCCAGGCAAGAGTACTGGAGTCGGGTGCCATTGCCTTTTCTGAGGGTACCCCTAACCCACTCCAGTATTCTTGCCTGGAAAATCTCAAGGACAGAGAAGTCTGGTGGGCTACAGTCCTTGCAGTCCTGAAGAGTTGGACATGACTGAGCGATTAAACAACACCCAGGCTCCCAGAAATGTTTATGAAAGAGTTTTATAATTGGATAGTTTGAGGGAGATCAAAGCAGTAACTAGGGGGAAAACCTATTTCTATTTATGTTTACCAAGCACTCTATATACCTGCCCCACTGTGTTCTGAACACCTTAGTAATACATCCTCATTTAATTCTCCTAAGGATTTGGATGTAGGCTTTATTATTCTGTTCATTGTAAGACACAGAAATTGTATTACAGAGAGAGAGAGTAACTCATCTCTGGCCAGAAACGACTTCCTGCCACTTATTTCATGACCATGTCTTATTTTGATTTCCATCCATCTGGAAGATGGTGAAGAGTGGGTATGAGGACACAATTTGTTCAGTGCTTTGGATTTCAAAGGTCTGATTTGACCCCAGATGCAAAGTATACACCCCAAAGAACAAGTCTATGTATTGGATATTCATCTGGGAGAGACCATTGTGAGCAGCAAGAGGTGACAGTGACAAAAATCCTAAGAACTAGGGTTCTTTCCATGTCTTCACTGTGCAGACAGGCCATTCATTTTTTTAAATTTACATATTTTATTATTTTAAAAAAATTTTTGGCTGCACCCCCACAGCATGTGGGACCTTAGTAGTTCCCCAACCAAACCCCCTGCATTGGAAGGTAGAGTCTTAACCACTAGACCACCAGGAAAGTCCCCAGGCTGGGCATTCATTCCTTGCGTCTTCCTAATAGACAACATTCATTCACTCAGCAAACACTTCTTGAGCCGTATTTATCACAGTGAATAGAAGAGTGAATACAACAGATGAAATTGCCTGCTCCACATTCTGCTGAGGAAATCCAGACCATAAACAAATTAAGAAAATAAGATAGGTCAAGAGAGTGGACAAACTGCTAACTATGCCTGAATCCCAGCAGAACAAAACACAAGATGATAACTTCCCTCGAGTAGACCAGCTTTGTACTGTACCTACACTGCCAAGACAGTTTGGGCGCTGATAATGCAAAGCTATATAAGCCTTATCACATTTATAACTGGATCTGCAGCAAATTGGACAAGTTCTCTGTTAAAATTGAAAGTTTGTTAAAAAACTTCTATAGCGGACTTTTTTTGATCAGCTAGCCAATGTCATTAGATGGTAATGCCACCCCACTCCAGTACTCTTGCCTGGAGAATCCCATGGATGGAGGAGCCTGGTAGGCTGCAGTCCATGGGGTCGTAAGAGTCAGACACGACCGAGCAACTTCACTTTCACTTTTCACTTTCATGCATTGGAGAAGGAAATGGCAACCCACTCCAGTGTTCTTGCCTGGAGAATCCCAGGGACGGGGGAGCCTGTTGGGCTGCTGTCTATGGGGTCGCACAGAGTCGGACACAACTGACGCGACTTAGCAGCAGCAGCAGCAGCCAATGTCATTACCAAGCATTTTCTTCCTTTCATGGTAGAGATCACCACAGAACCCATTTCTGATTATTTAAATATACAAGTACCTTCTGGGAATGGAGAAGGAAATGGCAATCCACTCCATTATTCTTGCCTGGAAAACCCCACGGACACAGGAGCCTGGCGGGCTACATCCAGGGGATCGTTGAGTTGGACACAACTGAGCAAAGTCACTCACTCACTTAGGGGAGCATGAGTCTGAATTCCCCCTCGACAGAAGATGCTTTACTAGCTACATGTTTTGTGGGCTGTTAGGGGAGCATAGGGCTTCCCTGGTGGCTCAGATGATAAAGAGTCTGCTTTCAGTGCCGGAGACCGAGGTTCAATTCCTGGGTCGGGAGGATCCCCTGTAGAGGGAAATAGAAACCACTCCAGTGTTCTTGCCTGGAAAAATCCTGTGGATGGAGGAGCCTGGCAGGTTACAGTCCATGGGGTCACGGAGTTGGACATGACTGAGCGACTTCACTCACTCTGGGAAATGTACAGAGAGAAAGGCATAAACAGATAGATCTCCTGTATTGCCAGTTTTGCACTCACTCCTGCTTTCCGCATTTGCACTTTAAGGTGTGAAGATGTGACATCAGGAGCTGTGGCAACCTTTTTGTGAACGTTTAAGACAAAGTGCAAAAGCCATTGAAGATGACCAAATACAAAGACTGAATGCACCTCAGCCTTGAAACAATAAGCAGCAGAATTAACAGAATTAACATAACTGCCTCCCCACCTTTGATTCAGTTTTCTTTGATTTGTGGTTGAAATTATCTTTAACTGATATTTTTAAAAACAAACACAGCCCATAAAACCCTAAGATATCCACAAAAAGACTTGATTAAAATATTGTAAAGCAACTGGAGTGAAGGGAAGTCACTCAGTCATGTCCGATTCTTTGTGACCCCATGGACGGTAGCCTACCAGGCTCCTCCCTCCATGGGATTTTCCAGGCAAGGGTACTGCAGTGGGTTGCCATTTCATTAACCTCCAATTAAAATAAATAAATTTATATTAAAAATAATATTAAAAAATAATATTTATGGCTATATTCATAATAGCCATAAATCAAAAATAGCTGAGGTGTCATCAGTAGAATAAATAAACGAACTATTAGTATATTCTTACAGGGAAACCCTACTCAGCAGTAGAAGGAACTGGCAGCTAGTTCATGCAAATGCACATACAATTCTCAAATGCACTGTGCTGAGTGAAAGACGTCATACATAAAAGTTGACTTTCTGTATGGTTCTGTGTGTGTTGTTGCTGTTTAGTCGCTGTCATATCTGACTTTTTGTGCCCCCAGAGACTGTAACCTGCCAGGCTCTTCTGTCCATGGAATTCTCCAGGCAAGAATACTGGATTCAGTTGCTATTTCCCATCAAACCTGCGTCTCCTGCATTGGCAGGCAGATTCTTTACCACTGAGGCGCCAGAGAAGCCCAATGATTCCATGTTTAGAAAGTTTTATAACAGGCGATCTAATCTATGGCCGAAAAAAAAAATCAAGACACTGAATGTGTCTAGAGGGTAGAATGAATTGTAACTGGGAAGGGGCCATGAGGGAGCTTTCTGGGGGTGATAGTCATGTTCTGTGCCTTGATAGGGATTAAAGTTGCATAGATGGGTACCACATGTTATTGCTGTGATTTGTGCATCTCATGGTATATACATTTTACTTCAAAAGAAAACAAAAAAGGACCTTTAAAAATTTTGAGCTCCAGTGAAACATTTGCATGCTAAAGTGTTTAGGGGCAAATTGTACTGAGACAGATAGGCATCCAAAGATTGATGAATGGATGGATGAAGGGATGGATACAGCATGAAATAGATGTGATGCTCACAGTAGAATTTAGATAGTGGGCATATGAGTACTGATTGTACAAGTCTTTCAACTTCTCTGTACTCTGGAACTTTTCATAATAAAATTGGGGGGAGGTTGTTAGTGTAGACATTGCAGAAATTATTGATCAAAATTTTCCACGGCTTACCTGGTAACTCTGCCCTTCTAATGATGAAGACAGTTTTATGGAAATGAGATTTGGTCTTTATAGTTTAGATGAGCCGGGGTGGCTTTGTAGGTGTTGCGACTATACTATTTATGCAAAGCTTCATGTAATGCCAGGGAGGCATGTCTCCGACAGATACAAAAGGGGGCACGTCAGCTACCAAAGGAGCTTAGCCTCAAAGACCAGAATAAACCTGTAAGCCAGGGACCTCGGGATTAAGCTGCATTGAAAGTTTCGGCGAGGAACATTGAGATTCAGGTACCGGAAGACCTCACCCTGGGGGAAAAAGCATGGTTAAGCCCCAGCCTTTTCTCTTTGATTAGAGTCGACGTCTTATGTGACACAAACAAATGAGCAGTGAAGGCTCTCCGGCTTAGCCCTGCCCTTTCTGGGCCCTTGGTGGATAAAGCTTGCATCTTCTGGGCCACTGATTTATTTGTGCAGAAATGAAATAATGTGATGACAATTAACAAGATTGAAGTGGAAGGCACCTGAGCGTATATTCCAGGAGTCTTTTATTTTGGTCCGGAGTTGCTTTGCAGTTAACCCACAGGTTTTTCCAACAATAGCTCAGACAGAGCTACAGACAGGGAGAGAGAGGACAGCTCAGTGGTGTGTGTGTTGTGCAGGCTCCAGGACCATCCTGTCTGCAGTTGCCGAGCCTACAGTTTCAATGACTTGATGTCCACGTGCTTAGAGAAAGAGATGTTAATTCAGAAGGACACGTGTTTCGGGGTGGACAGAACTGGACCTGATGCCACATGTGAACTTACTGATGAGACATCAACTCCTCTTTTCAACGGAGTTTAAAAATATATGTGTTATTGAGAGGGGGAGATAAATTGGAATCCAGGATTAACATATACACACTACTACATATAAAATAAGTTAACAAGGCCCTGGTGGCTCAGACGGTAAAGAATCTGCCTGTGATGCAGGAGACCCAAGTTCGATCCCTGGGTTGGGAAGATCCCCTGGAGAAGGGAGTGGCAGCCCACTCCAGTATTCTTGCCTAGAAAATCCCGTGGACCGAGGAGCCTGGCGGGCTACAGTCCATGGAGTCACAAAGAGTCAGACAGGACTGAGTGACTAACACTTTCACTTTTGCTGTATAGCACAAGGAACTCTACGCAATATTCTGTGATAACGTATATGGGGAAAGGATCTGGAAAAGACTGAATATATGTGTCTGCATAACTGAACCACTTCGCTGTGCACCTGAAACCAACACAACACTGTAAACCAGCTCTACTCCAATAAAGTGAAAACCGCTGAGCTACAAAGTTAAAAAATGTTCACCTGATGACTCATTGACTCAGCTAACCTAAGCAGCAGTTCTGCTAGTAGCCCCATTTCACATATTTGGAAACTGAGGCTCAGAGAAGTTAAGCCACTTGCCTAAGGTTGTACAACTAATTAGAGTGTGTGTATGCTAAGTTGCTTCAGTTGCAGGCAAGAACACTAGAGTGAGTTGCCATGCCCTCTTCCAGGGGATCTTCCCAACCTAGCGATTGAACCTATATATCTCTGATGTCTCCTGCATTGGCAAGTGGGTTCTTCACCACTTGCACCACCTGGGAAGCCCACAGCTAATTAGCAGAGTTTGAATTAAATTCCCATCAATCACAGGTTAGAGCCCATGTACTTAACTGCTACATGGCTCCACCAGTAGCACAAGGTTGCTACATAAATAATACACTGAGGACTTCATCTCATTATCCTAACATATAGCTGGATGCACAAGTTCTTTGTCCAGTGATTTCCTGGTGGTGTCTGAGCTAAGGAGATCATGTTTTCTGCACCCAGACTGGGGATACATTGATTTGACACATGGTCAGACGACAGGGAAGGAAGTCTGAACTCCACGTATCTCAAGAACACTGGGGTGTCTGTTCCCTATAGCTATTACACGCATGCCCTTGTAACATCTTGTCACAACAATTAGCAATGCACAGGGCAAGTAGGGAGCATGTTCCACTAAGCTCAGAGTTTATGCTGGGACGTCCGTGGGTATCGTAGGAGCCACACAGCTCTGCTTTAATAAATGTGGTCAGTTTCTAGATCTGCTCATCACAACACCAGACCCAAACACAGCCTTCTCCGTGAACGATGAACAGATTGTTCACACCCCCTAGTAGGACTGTCTCTCCCTTTTCCATCAGGGTCCCTTATGAATACCACTCAGTTGTGTCATTCTATTTAGTTTCTGTTGGACTTCAGATCTACAAAGCTGTGATTATGCCTAGTCCCCAGACCATCTTCGTCACTGATCTGTAGACACCCCCTCTTGTTTTATTCATTTGCTCATTCTGTTTCTCGCTTTGTTTGTGTGGCACTAAGTCTTCCAGAATCATCCATGTTTGTTATTGGGTATGTAGACCACTGGTTCTCCAAGTGTCTGCTCTCAGTATATTTAAAAATTATTGAGAACCACAGAAAGCTGTTGTTTACTTGGGTTATATCCATGAGTGTTTACAATGCATGCATGCAATGTCTTCTCAGTCGTGTCCAACTCTTTGCAACTCTATGGACTGTAGCTCACCAGGTTCCTCTGCCCATGGGATTCTCCAGGCAAGAATACCGGAGTGGGTTGCCATAGCCTACTCTGAGTATCTACTGTATTATAAATTAAAACCTAATTTTTGAAAATAATTTTATGATAACTTGTATAATAATAATCCAGTTAAAAAACAAATACAAGCCCATGAAAATAATAAACTTGGTGAGAAATAACTATTTTGCAAGATAAAAAGCAAACTTAATGAGAAAACTTCACTTTACATTTTTGTAGACCTGGTGCATTAGAAGGGTTCTCCTCTCAGATTGTGCGTTCAGACTGGTTTGTTGTTGGGACACCTCTGGTGGTCCAGTGGTTGAGAATCTGTGCTTCAATGCAGGGAGCATGTGTTCCATCCCTGGTCAAGGACTTGAGATCACAAATGCCACACAACTTGACCATGGCTGACCTCATGGACATCTGAAAGGGTTTGGAGGAGCCCTAGACATCCTTGGACCATCCTTTGAAGACCATTGACTACTGTGTGTTCAGTTCAGTTCAGTTCAGTCGCTCAGTCGTGTCCAACTCTTTGCGACTCCATGAATCACAGCACGCCAGGCCTCCCTCTCCATCACCAACTCCCGGAGTTCACTCAGACTCACGTCCATCGAGTCTGTGATGCCATCTCATCCTCTGTCATCCCCTTCTCCTCCTGCCTCCAATCCTTCCCAGCATCACAGTCTTTTCCAATGAGTCAACTCTTCGCATGAGGTGTCCAAAGTACTGGAGTTTCAGCTTCAGCATCATTCCTTCCAGAGAAATCCCAGGGTTGATCTCCTTCAGAATGGACTGGTTGGATCTCCTTGCAGTCCATGGGACCCTCAAGAGTCTTCTCCAACACCACAGTTCAAAAGCATCAATTCTTCAGTGCTCAGCTTTCTTCACAGTCCAACTCTCACATCCATACATGACCACAGGAAAAACCATAGCCTTGACTAGACAGACCTTTGTTGGCAAAATAATGTCTCTGCTTTTCAATATGCTATCTAGGTTGGTCATAACTTTTCTTCCAAGGAGTAAGCGCCTTTTAATTTCATGGCTGCAGTCACCATCTGCAGTGATTTTGGAGCCCCCCAAAAATAAAATCTGACACTGTTTCCACTGTTTCCCATCTATTTTCCATGAAGTGATGCGACCAGATGCCATGATCTTCATTTTCTGAATGTTGAGCTTTAAGCCAACTTTTTCACTCTCCTTTTTCACTCAACTTCTTCTCTTTGACTTTCATCAAGAGGCTTTTCTGACTTCTCATTGCTGTAAAGCCAATAAAGAGTCAAGGTTGATGGAAAGGAAAGTTTGCTTTTGGAGGCTGGCAACCCTGGGTTGCCAGAGTAGGGCTGACTTGTGTCCAAAGCCGGATCCCCACCATTGACAATCAGGGGGCAAAAGCATTTATAGACAGAGGGAGGGGGCTACATGAAGAAACAGCACAGTCAGCTCTGACAGTCATCCTGCAGTTGGCCATAGGTGGTCTGCTCAGTATCATCTTGATTGGCAGGTACAGTTGATCTTCAGTTCCAGGGTCAATTTGTTCCCATTTTCTAGAGACCAGTTCCCAAAATTCTGGCAACTTATGTCATGGCTACAGTCTGGTCATCAGGTAATTAACTCCTTCCACCTGGTGGGGGTTTCTGTATCTACAAGACAGCTCCCAGGAGATGGCTCAAACTATTATCTATAGCTCTTGAAGAGGCACTAAAGGGCCTTAACTTTGTTTAATGGCTAAACTATTATTATTTCATCCTGTTTGACTGCTTTTCTTTGCTTTGGTGTTTTCTCACTTCTCTGATTAAACTTGTTGTTTGGCTAAAGATTTTCTACAGACAAAAGGTAGGCAGAGGACATGATGGGCAAGGACCATAGGGTCCTGCCCTGTCATAGTACCTACCACGTCGACAGCAACCCTGTTTCACCCATCTGCTCCCCCAGCACTTGTTCATCTACATAGCATTCTGCTTCTTTCCCCAAGTGGGGAGCTCACAGTTATCCTGATTCTGGGGGATTCGGTAGTTTATGTGCAACATTTAGTACAGTGATCACAACTGTGTCTGCAATATTCATTCAATGCATGTTCATTCACATCATTTATACATGTTAATATTTGTATTAAAGAATTAATACCTTCTTTAATTGGGGAAATTCAGCCACGAACAAGACAGGCAAGGTCCCTGTTCTCATGGTGCTCATATTGAACTGGGAAGAGACACTGCAAAAAATAAATAAAAACATAAATAAGAGCCTTCGCTTAACAGTCTGTGCTATAAGGAAACTAAAATAGGGAGCTGTACCAGTAAAACACGGTGGTCAGGGATGACCTCTCAAATGATCAGAATAAGCCAACCCCGCCAAAAAAAGAAAACTGAATAAGAAGTGTTCAGGAAGCAGCAATAGCATATGCAAAGGCCCTGTGGTCAGAACCTGTGCTTGAAGCCTGGGAAAATGAGTGAATCATCTACCCTGCTTGTGTTCTGCCACATTGACATGGGAATGTGTCGTTCCTAATTTCTGTGGCAAACAGAGCAGTCACAACAGTTCCCGAAGTTTTAGAAGTGTACTCCTGTTTAAAAAATATTAAACAAAGTTTGATATCCAAATGATATCCAAATTCTCTATCCAAAATGATTACTGAGATGTGGTTAAAAACAAGCCGGACCCAATTTCTATTGCAGAATATTCTGACACCCTCAATGCCTTGGATATTGGAGATGTTATTGATACTGGCTAGGATTCTCTTAGTTTTCCTCAACAGAATCGCAACTGGAACTGTTCAAGCAAAATCAAAAGGAAATTGAGTCATCTGGCAATGCACCTTCTGGGACTAGACACGAAATAACTGAAAGCAAGGACTCAGAGAAATATTACATGCCAGTGTTCATAGAGGCATTATTCAGTAGCCAAAATGTGGAAGCAATGTATGTGTCCATCAGCAGATGAATAGACAGAATGTGGTCTATCCATACAAGGGAATATTATTTAGCCTTAAGAAGGAAATTCTGACATATGCTGCAACATATACAAACCGTGAGAACCTTATGCTAGGGAAAATAAAGCAATCACAAAAGGACCAATTTTTTGTTAGCACTGAATAAATGCCTTTTTAATACTTATATACATAAATATACAACTGTGTGAACTCGAATTAGCTGTCTCTTCTTTTTTCTCTTTTTCACTGGCTTTTTGCTTGAGACTTTAACCTTGTTGCACTGACAGTCTGTGCTCTTGTTTTCTTTGGATTCTTAGGTTTTCTAAAATGACTGTTTCTTCTTCTTCAGTGTTTGAGAACAGTACTGGGGCTTCTTGCTTCCTCCAGTATTAGAGATCTATTCCCATGTCCATTTTTATACTAGCAAGGATGGTAGCTTCATCACTGCCACCTTCATCCTCATCTTCCTTCTTAAAGTCTTCAAGATCACTGCAGGGGTTTTCTATTCCCTCTCCAGTTCGGGAGGTTCCAGGAATCCATAATCCTGTATATTCCACTTGTATGAATTACTCAAGAGTAATCAGTTTCATAGAGCTAGAAAGTAGAATGGTGGTTGCTAGGGTCTTGGGGGAGAGGGAATGGAAGTTATTTCTTGGTCGGTACATCCCATCAATTTGGGGTGATGAAAAAGTTTTGAACATGGATGGTGGCGAGAGTTGTACAATGCAGTGAATACACTTAATGCCATTAAACAGAACATTTTTTTTAAATAGTTAAGAAAGGAGGCTCAGAGATAGCGAGAACACACTGGTCGCTACTGGGGGGAGACAAAAGGAGGGATGGGCAATATAGGGATGGGGGGAAACTGGACTTATTATGGGATTATATAAAATCATGTGTGTGAAACTTTTGAGAATTGCAAAGCACTATAGAATTTTTAAAAATCTTTCTTTCAATGAAAAGTAGAGTTTTAAAGAATGTTAAGGTGGAAAATTTTCTGTTATTTTACATTTTTTAGAAAAGGAAATTGATTCACTCTTCTAGCCAAAAAACCTCAAGTTGATATCTAGTTTCAGGCAGAGCTGGCTCGGGGATTTGAATGATGTCATCAAGTTTCTGCATCTCTTTCTCAGGGAATTTCTACATAGTAGACCAGATGCCACCAACAGTTTCAGACTCACAACCTCCCAGCTCAATGACCCTTGCAAAGGGAGCTTCTTTCCTGTTAGTAAATCAGGAAAATCTGCAAAGAACTCAGATGTGTCGAGAAAGAATCTGAGGTCCTGACTTATTCTTGAACCAATGGTCATGGATGTGGTAGTTCCGCTGAGTACAAGTTTAACTACACTGGGTTGACATAGAGTGGTGATTCCTTTGAGGCAGTTGTGTGTGTGTGCTTAGTCACTCAGTCCTGTCCGACTGTTTCAACCCTTTGGACTGTAGCCCACCAGGCTCCTCAGTCCATGGGATTCTCCAGGCAAGAATACTGGAGTAGGTGCCATCCCCTACCCCAGGGGATCTTCCCAACTCAGGGATCGAACCCATGTATCCTGTGTCTCCCACATTGCAAGTGGATTCTTTACCTGCTGAGCCATTTCAAGGCAGGTGGGTTCTGTTATTAGAAAGGAAGAGGAGTCAACTTCCCTGAAGAATCTGCCTGCCAATTCAAGGGACACAGTTTAATGGCATCCCACTCCAGTACTCTTGCCTGGAAAATCCCATGGACGGAGGAGCCTGGTAGGCTGCAGTCCACGGGGTCACTGAGAGTTGGACACGACTCAGTGACTTCACTTTTACTTTTCACTTTCATGCATTGGAGAAGGAAATGACAACCCACTCCAGTGTTCTTGCCTGGAGAATTCCAGGGATGGCGGAGCCTGGTGGGCTGCCGTCTATGGGGTCACACAGAGTCGGACACGACTGAAGTGACTTAGCAGCAGGCAGCCGTTTTGATGCCTGGTCTGGGAAGTTCCCATATACCAGAAAGCAACTAAGCCCATGTACCACAACTACTGAGCCTGTACTCTAGAGCTCTGGAACAAGAGAAGCCACCTCAATCAGAAACCCAAGCACTGCAGCTGGAGAGTAGCTCCCATTCACTGCCACTAGTGAAAGCCTGTGCACAGTGACAAAGACCCAATGCAGCCAAGTATTAATAAATAAATAAATAAAATTTTAAAGAAATACAAATTATTTTTTTAAAAAAGAAAGGAAGGAAGAAAGGTGTTATATAATCAAGGTCAACTGTACCAGAGGCACCTTTGGAAAAAAAAAATGGAGGAATCTGTGGAAACTTTAGTCCCTATATATTGATAACTTTATAATATTGAGTATGCATTCAAATAGTGATAGCAGTGGTATAAAACATCTCTCCAGGACTTAAGTGTTGCTGAGCAGTATCTATAAAACAGGAGCGCCATCCTTTGAGACATGTGACTTTTCTGCAGAAAATCCTCCCCCGCTGGTGCTAGCCCTTCATAGCTCATCTTTGTGGTTTTTTGTTCAGTCGCTCAGTTGTGCTGACTTTTTGTGACCCCAGGGGCTGTAGCCTGCCAGACTCTTCTGTCCATGGAATTCTCCAGGCAAGAATATACTGGAGTCATTAGTCATTCCCTTCTTCAAGGTATCTTCCCAACCCAGGGATTGAACCCAGGTCTCCTGCATTGCGGGCAGATTCTTTACCATCTGAGTCACCAGGAAAGCGTCTTCATACCTGGAAAACCATATAAATCTGGCCCCTGCCTTTTAAGAGCTCACAATCCAAGATGGCAGACATACTCGGACCAGTCTCCACAGGCTGCTTCAATGAGAGCAGAAAATAGACCCTCAACCAAAATATCGAATGTCACAGAAGGAGGTTTCTGTGGGTGTGACTCTGGGTCTTGTCTCTGTATTTCAGAAACCAAGCTCCATGCCAGTCCTTGCACAATCACTTGAAATGTCAGTATTTATTAAAATTACTTAATAAATACTTTTGAGTGCCTGTTGTGTACCAGGCACTATTCTAGATCCTGGAAATATGGTGGTGAAGAAAGGAGCAAAGTACTTTTTTTAAATAGTTGTATATTTATTTATTTGGCTGCCCTGGGTCTTAGCTGTGGCATGAAGGATCTTCCATCCTCATTGTGACCCACAGGATCTTTAGATTCAGCATACAGTGTCCTTTTTAGTGGCAGCAGGCAAGCTCTTAGTTGCAGCATGTGAGATCTAGTTCCCTGACCAGGGATCGCACCCCGTCCCCCTTGCATTGGGAGTGTGGAATGTTAGCCACTGGACCGCAAGGGAAGCCCCAGGAGCAAAGTCTTGACTCTGATGAAGTTTACTTTCTAGTGGGGAAGATGCATTGACAAATAATAGTTATATGTAGCAGATGATGATTGAAGCTATGGAGAAAAATAAAGTGGGTAAAGAGAGAGAGAAGGTAGGATGGGTCCCATTTTATCTAGGCCTCTCTAAGGTGGGACTTGAGCAAAGAGGGCGTGAGGATGCCAGCCAAGCAGTTATTGAGGGAAGGGCATGAAGAGGAGGGAACAGTAAGAACAAGCTCAGAGGCAGAAGCACCAAGACCCCAGCTTGGCTGGATCATGACTGAGGGTTGCACAGTGAGGTCAAAATTCAGGTAGGAGGGAGGATATGGGAAGGCTGACCACGTAGGGCCCTGAGTGAATGAACAAGAGTAGAAAGCATCTAGAAAGTGAAAGAGACAGGACTTGAACCCAGGTGGTGGACTCCAGGGCCCAGGCTTGCTCCCACCCCACACTGCCTGACTACTGGAAAGCTAGGGAAACACATCAGTCCATGCACCTTTTTTTTTTTTTAATTGAAGTACAGTTGACTTATAGTGTTTCAAGTGTACAGCAAAATCATTCAGTATACATACATATATTCTCTTTAATATTTTCTATTGTGGATTATTATAAGATATTAAGTGTCATTCACTTTGCTATACAGTCGGCCCTTGTTTATCTGCTTTATGCATAGGAGTGTGTATCTGTTCATTCCAAGCTCCTGTCTTTCTCGCCCTCTTTTCCTCTTTGGGAACCATAAGTTTGTTTTCTATGTCTGTGAGTCTGTCTCTGCTTGTAAGTAAGTTCATTTGTATCATATTTTTAGATCCCACATGTAAGTGATACCATACTGAATTTGTCTTCCTCTGACTTACTTCCTTTGGCATGACCATCACTGGGTGCATCTGTGTAACTGCAGATGGCATAATTGCCTTCTTTTTCATGGCTGAGTAGTATTCCATTGCATATATACGCCACATCTTCTTGATCCACTGTTGATGGGCATTTACATTACTGCCGTGTCTTGGCTATTGTAAATAGTGCTGCTATGAACATTGGGGTGCCTGTATCTTTTTGAATTAGAGTTTTCATCTTTTCAAGATATATGCCCGTGGAGACTTCCCTGGTGATTCAGTGATTATGACTCTGTGCTTCCAGTGCTGAGGATGCACTCTTGTCCATAGTGGCTGCACCAACTTACACTCCCCCCAACAGTATAGGAGGATTTTTTCTCCACACCCTCTCCAGTATTTATTATTTGTAGACATTTTGATGAGACTGTCTGACAGGTATGAGGTGATACCTCACTGTAATTTTGATGTGCATTTATCTAATAATTAGCAATGTGAAGCATCTTTTTCTGTGCTGTTGACTATCTGTATGTCTTCTTTGGAGAAATACCTATGGAGGTTTTGTGCCCATATTTTGATTGGGTTGGTTGTTTGTATAAGTTGTTTCTATATTTTTGAAGTTTCTCTTGATCACCCTCCAGAGACTCTCTGCTGCAGCTAAGAAAGGCATCTTGAGAAGTTTGTGCAAGAATTAGAAAGCAGCAATGGTTGGTACCTGTGTCCTGAATTGCACCACCATGTAAGAACAAAAGGAAGATGAACTCTGGGGATACCAGAATGGGAAGAGGGGCCAAGACAGCAGCTGTGATGCTGTGCTACCCCCACCCAGAGCTTGGTGGTATTATTGCCCTCTTGGCTGGTTATTAAGAAGTTTTTTCTTTCTTGCCAGGAAAGCAGTGCTGCTGAGAGACTCAGGGCTCCTTCAGGGGCGAGTTACTAGGTCAGCTCATCAAATATTGATGGGCCAGCAGCACCAAAGCCATCTTCTACCTAAAGTTCCTTCGTGACTGGCCACGGAGTCTCTCAAGGAGGCCACAAATACCTGCAAGGAGTTACTTAAGGAGCCATTACAGATTTGATGGATGGGCTCTTTTGCCCTTTTTGATTTTTATTATTAATACATTCTTTTGCATCAGTGGTTCTTGATTCAGGAGTAGCCTGGTTGCCTATCAAATTAGGAGTAGGTTGTTTTTGTTCGTGCGTGTGTGTGTGTGTGTGTGTGTGTGTTACACCCAGACAATGCCCTGACTGCAGAAAAGTACGAAATCAGAGACAATAATTCCAAGCCAACACTTTGTGATGGAGCACCAGTCCCTTTACTGGGACATGGAATAGACTAGTTGTTCTAACTCGGGAATCAGATTGCATGGATCAAATACTGACTCTGCCCCTTAACTGCTGTGTGATTGTGAGCATGTTACTTTGCTGTTCTGTGTTTTCCCACTTCTTAAAAATAGAGAAGAGTCATGGCACCTATTCAGTGAAATTGTTGCATTTTTATCGTTTTTAAAGACTTGAATTTTTAATAGTAGATTTTAATTCTCTATAGCTTTTTTTTTTTTTTTGGCCTTGCCACACGGCTTGAAGGATCTTAGTTCCCCAATCAGGGATAGAATGTAGGCCCCAGCAGTGAAAGTGCTAAGTTCAGGTTCTAAGCATTGGTCCCCTAGGGAATTCCCAAGACTTAAAATTTTAGAGCAGTTTTTCAGTTCACCACAAAATTTAGAGGAAGGTACATAAGTTTCCCATCTATTCCCTGCCCTTGCTCATGCACAGCCTCCGTCATTATCAACATCCCCACCAAGCGGTACCTTTGTTACAACTGAGGAACGTACATGGGCAAATCATATCACCTCAAGTCCTTAGTTTACCTTAGGGTTTACTCTGTGTGTTTGTTGTACATTCTGTGTTTGGACAAATGTATACACCATTATTTTATCTTACAGGGTAGCTTCACTGTCCTGAAAATCTGTGTTCTGTGTATTCAGACCCCCTCCCAGCCTCTGGCAACTGCTGACATTTCTGTTGTCTCCATAGTTTTGCCTTTTCTGGAATGTCTGTAGTTGGAATCATATAGCATGTAGCCTTTTCACATCAGCTTCTTTCCCTCAGTCATATGTATTTAAGGCCCCTCCATGTCTTTTCATGGACGTGATAGCTCATTTATTTTTAAACACTGAATAATATTCCATTGTCTGGATGTATCACAGTTTGTTTATCCATTCACTTACCTAAGAGCATCCTTGTTGCTTCCAATTTTTGGCAATTATGAATAAAGCTGTTCTAAACATCTGTGTACAGGTTTTCATGTGGACATAATTTTCAGCTCCTTTGGGTAAATACAAAGGAGAGTGATTGCTGGACCGTATGGAAAGAGTATTTTAGTTTTGTAAGAAGCTACCATAGAGCAAAGTAAATCAGCTATATATATACATATATCCTCTCTGTTTGGATTCCTTTCCCATTTAGTCACCACAGAGTACTGAATAGGGTTCCCTGGGCTAGACAGTAGGTTCTCATTAGTTATCTATTTTATACATAGTGTTTGTATGTCAATTCCAATCTAACACAACACTGTAAAGCAACTATGCTCCAAAAAGAATTAATTAAAAAATAAAGTAAGATAAAAATCACTCAGAACTAGTTTGCAAAAAAAAAAGAAAAGAAAAGAAACTACTGAACTGTCTTCCAAACAAGCCGAAACATTTTGCATTCTCAGCAGCAATGAGTCAGAGTTCCCATTGCTTCACATCTTTGTCAGCATTTGGTGATGTCAGTGGTCTGGGCTGGGGTATTCGGATAGGTGTGTGGTGGTATCTCGTTGTTGTTCTAATTTGCATTTCCCTGATGACATACCGTGGTGGTGTTGCTGTTGTTTAAGTGTCACATGGGAGACACTTTACAGAGAGCTGGCTGACCCAGAAATGTGAATAGAATATATAAGTTGTTTGTTCGATATCCTCACAAACACTGCACAGCACAGATTTCGTGGCCTGTTCCTTGCCTTCTCAGAACCTAGTAAACGAAAATAGCAGAAAAGACATGGTTTTGTTTTCTGTTGATTAGAACTCAGACACAGCCAGGTGAGTCCCACCTTTGCAGTTCTGTGTCCTCGCTCATCATGGTCCCTGCTATGAATTGCACCTGGCACATAGCATGAACTCTCTTCCCGATGGTTTATTCTTTCATAATTGAATTAGCATTTTGCCAACATACTCTCAAAAATAGATAAGGTGAGATCATAAAAAATTTTTACTGTCTGCACGTGTAAGATCCCAGCACAGTAATCTCAGAGCAACAGATGCATGGAGTGTTTGGGGATATGCATTAAAGTTAATTTGGTAATTAGACTTTTTTCCATGTACCAGGCTCATTCTGCAGAGCTGTGCTCTGCCTTAGAGAAGTATTCCTCACTCCCTCGATATTGAGAGCTGAGACTAGATAATCCTTTCCCTTGGTGGCTCAGATGGCAGAGAATCTGCCTGCAATGCGGAGACCTGAGTTTGATCCCCTGGAGAAGGGAATGGCTACCCGCTCCAGTATTCTGCCTGGAGAATTCCGTGGACAGAGGAGCTGGGCAGGCTGAAGTCCATGGGTCACAAGTCAGACAGGACTGAGTGACTAACACTTCACTTCCAATCCTTTGCCACCGGGGCTGTGCTGTTTACTGTAGGGTGGTCAGCACAGTTTCAGCCTCTACCCACTCAATGTCAGCTGTACCCTCATCTCCTAGTTGGATGGTCAGACACATCTTTAGGTATTACCAGGTGTCCCCTGGGGGGCATATGTCTGTGACTGAGAGCCACTGCTGGAGCACTGTTCAGAGGGATGTTTGGAACGAATGTTTTGTAGCGGTGTAGAACTGGGGCTCCTCCTCGAATGTACGTCACTGCAGATTTTGCATGCAAGGCTGAGTGAATGGATTGCTTGGCTGGATAGACAGATTTCCTGCCTCAGAATGAGTTACATAGGGATTTCCCTGGTTGTCCAGTGCTTGAGACTCCATGCTTCCAAGGCAGGGGGCATAGGTTCATCCCTGGTCTTGAAACTAAGATTTTGTGTGCCTTGCGGTGCAGCTAAAAAATAGAGGAGGGAAGGAGTTGCATTAAAATGCTGAGACTCGGCAAGGATTTTAGTTTCAAAGCTAAAAGTTCACTATACTCTTTGATCCTTTCCAGAATTATACATCATCTCACAGTCATTCTAAACTAGTGTCCGACCAGCCTGTCTAACAGATCCATATATCATCTCGCCCTGCTTTGTAGAATGCAGATTCACTAGGGTGCTATTCATCCCAGAAATATTTATACAAACTATTTAATATAGGTTGATGCCATCTGAACTTGGCATATGATGCAATAAGAAATACAGAGCCCCACACATGAAGTGTTCTAGCCTAAAGCATCCAACATGTATCTAAACACATTTCTACATCTAAAGACCAATTTAAAGGAAATGCAGGCATAAAGGAACACATTAAACAGCAATGAAAATACACCATCTGATAAATCCAAATGTGGATATTCTCTAGGACCAAAGAGTTAGTATTTCGAGAATATCAGTTGCTTGAATAAAAAGAGGCGGGTAAGAGTAGAGTAGAGTAAAAAGGAGGAGAGTAAAAGAGACTTCAACCTAGTGTCAGAAGAAGAAAGGAAATCATAAAGATCAAAGAGACATTAAATAAAATAGAGGTTCAAAAACAATAGAAAAAATCAATAAAACCAAAAGCTCGTTCTTTGAAAGGGTAAACAAAATTGATAAACCTTTGGCCAGGGTCACCACAAAGAAATGAGAGCAAACCCAAGTAACAAAATAAGAAATGAAAAAAATGAGGCAACACAACCAATATGGTAGAAATACAAAAAAAAAAAAAACCATTCAAGGAATACTATGAAAAATTGTGTGTCAACAAATTTGACAATCTAGAAGATATAGACAAGTTTCTAGAAACATACAGCCTATCAAAACTCAATCAGGAAGAAATAGATAACTTGGACAGATTGATCACTAGAAGTGAAATAGAATCTGTAATTAAAAAAAAAAAACTCCCCACAAATAATAGAGACTTAAGAACATAACAACCAGATATTATACATGGACCTTGTTTAGATTTTGATGGGAACAAATCAATTCTATAAAATATCTTTGAAATAAGAGGGTACATTTTTATCATTAATTTTATTGGGTATAATAATGGCAAGGTAATTATGCTTTTTAAAATCTTGAAGTATTTATGAGTGAAACGGAACACAGTCTGGGTTTTGGTTTTAAATAGTTTAGCATAAAGGTGTTGAGGAGGATGAACGAAACAAGAATGGCTAGACGCAGTTCATTGTTGGAACAGACCAATGAGTACATATATTTCACTATTGATAGTTATGTTAATGCCTATTTTTCTCACCGTAGAGTGACTGCTGTCAAGCCCACCTACACAAAGAAAATCAGTGCACTGAGCTACTTTCTTTAGCCTGAGTGACCCTTTGTCATGACATTTCCTTCTGCCCTGGTTCTGCCGAATTATTTTAATCCATAATGTTCACCAGACTTACTCAAGAGATAGCCAAAGTCTGTTACCGAAATGCCAGCAAACTTATATAAAGCTGAATGTTAAGATATAGATTCTGGTGACTTCCCTGGTGGTCCAGAGGTTAAGCATTTGCCTTGCAATGCAGGGGATGTGGGTTTGATCCCTGGTCAGGATCCCATCTGGCTGCTGAGCAGCTAAGCCAGAGCCCTCTAACTGGAGAAGCCTGGGCCTGGCAATGAAAGGAAATGCAGCAAAGTTTCCACGTGCCACCGCTAAGACCTGATGCAGCCAAGTAAATAAACAAATAAATGTTCTGGGGAAAAGATACAGATTCTTTGGTGACTCAGGGAAGAAACTGTGAGGAAACGTGGTAAGATGAGTCATGGAGAGATGGGAGATGCGCTTTGTCATTATGAATAGCATAGTAAACATCGCTTCAGTCTTGGAGGAACTGACCAAAGACTGGATGGCCCATAGACGGAGGACATCTCAGCACAGCCATCAGGCTCCCCAACCCAAGTTTAATGGAAAAAATCTATTATTAAAGAAACTGTTTATAGTGGTGTAGGTCCCATCACTTCATGGGAAATAGATGGGGAAACAGTAGAAACAGTGTCAGACTTTATTTTTTGGGGCTCCAAAATCACTGCAGATGGTGACTGCAGCCATGAAATTAAAAGGCGCTTACTCCTTGGAAGAAAAGTTATGACCAACCTAGATAGCATATTGAAAAGCAGAGACATTACTTTGCCGACTAAGGTCCGTCTAGTCAAGGCTATGGTTTTTCCTGTGGTCATGTATGGATGTGAGAGTTGGACTGTGAAGAAAGCTGAGCACTGAAGAATTGATGCTTTTGAACTGTGGTGTTGGAGAAGACTCTTGAGGGTCCCTTGGACTGCAAGGAGATCCAACCAGTCCATTCTGAAGGAGATCAACCCTGGGATTTCTCTGGAAGGAATGATGCTGAAGCTGAAACTCCAGTACTTTGGACACCTCATGCGAAGAGTTGACTCATTGGAAAAGACTCTGAGCTGGGAAGGATTGGGGGCAGGAGGAGAAGGGGACGACAGAGGATGAGATGGCTGGATGGCATCACGGACTTGATGGACGTGAGTCTGAGTGAACTCTGGGAGTTGGTGATAGACAGGGAGGCCTGGCGTGCTGAAACTCATGGGGTCACAAAGAGTCGGACACGACTGAGCGACTGAACGGAACAGAGGCAGGTTTGGTGTGAATACTCTCACCATAACCACCTTCAAGCTACTGAAGTGATGCCGCTAAACACAAAGTTAGGAAAAGGGGTCTTAGTAGCACTGCATAATATAGGATTTCCTCCACGCACACATGTAAACATCGCCTCAAGAGCCAAGATCATTGTAAACTGGTAAAATCATTAGGGAGTCATGATTTTGAGTATTACTACCTTTGTTTTCTAATGCAGATTATTCCCTTATAGGTTTATATAACTTACATTTGAATATCTGCTATGTTATTGTAAAGCAAAACAAACTAAAAAATAAAAATTAATTAAAATTTAAAAAAAGAAAAAATAAATAAAAAATAAAAACCAGCTTGCCGTATTTCAGCCAGCGCACCACTGGTTTATGATGACCAGCGTGAAGTTTCCAAGAAGACAGTGGTAGACGTGGATGATGGATTTGGAGGGTTTTCAGAACAAACCTATGAAAACGGGATATTGGTGTTTCTTCTTATGAATGAACAATTTTTGTGCCAAAGTTTGCAATGAAAGGAGTGAGAAACCGTGTGCCTCAGAACAGATCAGGGGGAAAAAAGAAATAAGAGAGTTTGAAGAAGCAACAATGCTTAGGAAAGCCCCCAGTGTGCTCTGAGTTATGGACCTGGTTTCAAATATTTGATGAATTGCTGATAAAGGAACTTTAATAAACATCCTAGAGCAGAGGCATATTGAAGGCAGCAAAAGGTGATGACCAAAAGGGGACAGTGTTTTCTAAGCTAAACAGATAATGAAACAAGACAGTGAATTGGAAAAGCATTTGATCACAGCTGTTTTCACACAGATCTGAAAGAGGGTGTCTGGTCTAGGAGAACTGGCCATGATCGCTGTTTTTAAGTCAATTAAGGAGCAGGGAGTTTACATCCAAGGGAACAAGCTGGGTTTCAATGGCCACATACACATTCCAGTGGCATATTCACAAGGCAAACAGAGCATTTTTCACAGGTATGCATGTCCCTGCACACACATAGGCACAAACCCGCAACTCTTTTAGGAAACTGAAGTGATGACCATTGGAACATTTTTTTCCCATCCTTGGAATCTGTCTGTGGCTTCTTATTCCCTGGGAGCCCCCCAGGGTCCTTGTCTGGGAAAAGCATTGTCCCCACAGAGCTCAGCTGTCCCTAGCTCAGGAAGTCACTGGTTGGATGGGGTGATGGCTTTCACAGGATTCCTGATGAGGGGGAGGGAGACAGAAGCCAGCTCATACTAAGAACAGAACACGAAACAAGTGTGTTCAGTGTTTTTGCTGCAAGGACCCTTTCGATTCCTCTTCCCTCCTGTGTTTTGAAAGATGGTATAAGGTTGCATGGATGAAGGAAAGCTCTGCTTTTTCTAAGTTTTATGTCTACTGGTGCTTCCCTGAGTGTGATATGCATGGTCATAGCAAGCAATGCCTTTTATTAGATTCATGAACAGACATTTTTTTGGACCATCTTGTATTTATTTTAATATGCATTTGGAAAAAGGAGTTTGGGTTTTTTTTTATGAGATAGTCCCACATAGTTTCTTTTTAAAATAAATTTGCTAGAGTAAATAAAAAGTGGTAGTTCATTTAAAGAAATATATTAAATGATACTACATAGAGTATATGAATATGTCAGCAATTTGAGGGTGGGACTTGAGGAGACCCAAGTGGATATTTCACATGGATCAGCCCCTGGTACCCAGCGTAGCCGCTGCGACTGGAGGAGATGATTGGAGCAGAAAGAGCACCTCTAGTCATCTTAGTTGTATATGGACCTCGATCCCAGACAAATGTTTTCTTTTGAGTGCTTGGAAATACTGAAAGTCTTTAAAGTCTCTTTTGTCTGTCCTATAGCTTTATAGGACCTCTCAGGTTACTGGGTGAATAGGGGTATAGATGTATGAGTCTGATTATTTCCTTTTTCTATTTATTGAGGTATAGTTGCTTTACAATATTGTATTCGTTTCTGCTGTACAACGAAGTGAATCATCTATATTTAAACATATATCCCCTCCCTCTTGGTCCTTCCTCTCCCTGCCCTCCTACACGTCTAGGTCACCACAGAGCACTGAACTGAGCTCCCTTAGCTCCCTGCTTCCTATACAGCAGGTTCCTACTAGCTATCTGTTTTACGCATGGTAGTATATATATGCCAATCCTAGTTTCTCAATTCATCCCACCATGCCCCACCATATCTACACATCCATTCTCTACTCCTGTGTCTCTATTCCTGCCCAGTAAATATGTTCATCTGTACCCTTCTTCTGGACTCCACAGATATGCATTAACATTTGATATTTGTTGTTCTCTTTACAAGTCTTATTATAATGAAAGAGCCAACATCAGTGTACTGTTCCTTTATGTACAGTATGTACCACTTGCAAAATGCCATCCACTCATTTTATTCGTGGCAGAAGCTGGTTTGCATGCCTAGCAGGAAGCTTTCCCACTGCAGTGCCCAGAGCGATGTCGGTGGAGAGTAAACTGACCTGCCTGGCTGGATACAGCAGATGTTGATTGCTCTGCTTGTTTAGCGATGTCATGATTTTGCTTCAGGAACACCATGTCGGGGCCAGGCCAGCGGTGGGCTGCTTCAGTGACTGCTGGCTTCCTTCATCCTAGCCAGCCCCCTGAGAAAGCACGTAGCAGACACCCTGAAGCAAGGCAGAACATTTAGACAGACATTTATCACAAAGAAATTTCTCTGACCTTCCTCTCCATCCTTTGGGGGAGGGGGACCCATAGCATTGGGTGCAGATGAGTCTTTTTTGAAAAATATTTATCTATTTGGGTGCTTCAGGTCTTAGCCGTGGCGTGCAGGATCTATGTCGTGTCACATGGGATCTTTCGTTGCAGCGTACAGATTCTCTGGCGTGGTGAGCGGACTCGAGCGTGTGGGCTTCGGTAGTTGCTACAAGCAGACTCTAGTTGTGGCAGTCGGGCTTTTGGATTTTCTGCAGCACGTGGGATCTTAGTTCCCCCATCAATCAGGGATTGAACCTGCATCCTCTCCGTTGCAAGGCAGATTCTTAACCACCAGACCACCAGGGAAGTCTCCAGCTGAGTCTTTTCTCCGCATTACCTAGAGATGGGCAAACCTTTCGTTCTCCGATTTAGGGGAACGATTCGTTACTTTCCCTTGCTGCAGTTTCCTTCATCTGCCTGTTGGATAAGCATACTGCTGATGACTACTCTGAGGTGCCAGTTGTAGATCCCCAAGGACATAAGAAATTTAAAAATCCTCTCCATGGCAGAGAAAGGTTAGCACCCTGAGTTTGCATCTTTCTTGAAAGTCTCTAAGGAAAGAATGAATGGAAGATTCCAGCAATGAAGCATCCAGCCTGCTCTCCCTAGAAAACCAACTGGCTTCCTGGGTGGGTATCTAGTAACTCAATCCTCACCTTGGGACAAGAATATGCCTGCTCAGTGTGAAGAGAGGTCATATAAATCAGTGGCTTTCAGCTAAGAATGTAGGGTTAACTACAGAAAATATTTGGCAATGTCTGGAGATATTTTTGGTTGTCACCACTGGGGAAGGATACTACTAGAATCTAGTGGGTAGAAGAAACTAAACATCCCACAGCACACAGAACACTCCTTTTCCCCGAAGAAAACAGTGTCTGTCCTAAACTATTAATAGGCCAATGTTGAAAACCCCAGATATCAGTGAATGAAGGAGGGGACTTCAAGAGAGGGTTGTGATGAGCTGCTTTGAAGCACACTTGCTGACTTTTTACTGAGGACCACTGCTCATATCCACCCCATTTCCATTTGGATTTCACATCCCAGACCCTCTGTTCTTGCACTTTCTATCCCAGCCTCACTGGGCTCTTTGCTGCTCCTGCAGAATGGGTTTATACTCTTTTCTAAGCTATGTAACAAATCTCAACAAGTTGGCAGCCTACAGTAGCATTCATTCATTAGCTCAGGGTACTATGGGTCAGAAGTCTCAGTAGGCCCAACTGAATTCTCAGTGTGGGTATCATGGGCTGAAGTCAGTGTATCAGCCAGGCTGGTTCTTGTCTTCAGGCTCTGGGGTTGATTCTGCTTCCAGGAATACTCACTTGGCTGAACTCACTTCTGGCGGCCTTAAGACTGGGGACTCTGTTTCCTTGCTGGCTGTCAATCAGCCACCTTCATTCCTTGGCTCATGGCCCCTTCCACATTCAAAGCCAGAATAGCCACCAAATCTCTCATGTAGAATCTCTCTGACATCTCCATCTGCCACCCATTGGAGAAAACTCTACTTTTAAAGGGTTGGTGTGATAAGATCAGTTCAGTTCAGTCACTCAGTCATGTCCAACTCTTTGTGATGCCATGGACTGCAGCATACCAGGCTTCCCTGTCCATCACCAACTCCCGGAGTTTAACCAAACTCATGTCCATTGAGTCAGTGAGGCCATCCAACCATCTCATCCTCTGCCATCCCCTTCTCTTCCTACCTTCAATCTTTCCCAACATCAAGGTCTTTTCAAATGAGTCAGCTCTTCACATCAGGTGGCCAAAGTATTGGAGTTTTAGCTTCAACATCAGTCCTTCCAATGAACACTTAGGACTGATTTCCTTTAGGATGGACTGGTTGGATCTCCTTGCAGTCCAAGGGACTCTCAAGAGTCTTCTCCAACACCACAGTTCAAAAGCATCAATTCTTCAGCGCTCAGCTTTCTTTATAGTCCAACTCCCACCTTTATACATGACCACCGGAAAAACCATAGCTTTGAGTAGACGGACCTTTGTTCAAAGCTCCCTAAACCTGATTTAGGACTTCATATTTTGGCTGTGTTGGATCATCCTTGCTGCTCCTGGGTGTTCTCTAGCTTCGAGTATCAGGTCTAGAGTGTGCAGGCTCAGTAGTTGCAGCAGCCACGCTTTGATGCCCTGTGACATGTGGGATCTTAGTTTTCCCGACCTAGAACCAACCTGTGTCCCCTACGTTAGAAGGTGGATGCTCCCACTTGGACCACTCAGGGAAGTCCTTGGTCTGGGACTCGAATTCCCGACTGCAAAAGCCCTTAATGGCAAGGTTAGGGCTTAAGTAACCAGGGACAAGAATTGTGGGCAGCATTGTTAGAGTTCTACCTACCATGGAGCCTTCACAATGAACTTTTCCTGCTGGAAATGACCATCCCTGGCCACCACCCCATTGTCCACTTGATTCTCCCACACCATCTCCCAGTCTCTTCAGAGCAGTCTTCCCCAGCCATCATAAAAATTGCACCCCTTTATTTCATCCCATATTCTCTCCCCAGCTTTATTTTTCCTCACAACTCTTGCCAGCATCTGACATGCTGTTTATTTTGCTTATGTTTTGGTGTAAAGTCTGTCTCTCCCAACTGGGATGTGAGTTTTCCAAATGGAAAAAAATGGGCTCATTGGATATTCCACTCCAAGAACAGCAATTAGTTCTTGTGACACATCCAATGGGGCTTGCAAATGAGTAAGCATCATAATGGGTTAAGAAGGAGAAATCCAGATTTTTATATAGAAGCTTGGATTTTATTTCAGTGTTGGCCACTTGTGTTCATCTTCTGGGGCTGAGCAAAAAAATGATCATGGACTTGGTGGCTTAAGTAACAGATATGTTGTTTCAAAGTTCTAGAAACTGGAAGTCCAAAATCAAGGTAAAGGCAGCCTTGGTTCCTTCCTAAGTGTTCTGAGGGATCACCTATGCCAGGCTTCTGTCCTTGGGTTATGGATGACCACCTCCATTTTCACATGGCATTCTCTCTGTATTTTGTTGTTATTTAGTCGCTAAGTCATGTCTGACTCTGGGACCTCATGGACTTTAGCCCATCAGGCTCCTCTGTCTATGGGATTCTCCAGGCAAGAATACTGGAGTGGATTGCCATTTCCTCCTCTAGGGGATCTTCCTTACCCAGAGATCAAACCTGGGTCTTTTGCTTGACAGGCAGATTCTTTGCCCCAAGCCACCTAGGAAGCCCTCTCTCTGTATAGTGTCTATTATAAATTCCCCCTTCTGATAAGGCACAATCATCTTGGATTAGTGTTCTTCCTAAGAACTGTAACTGGATCACCTCTGTAAAGGCCATATCCCCATGTAAGTTACATTCGAAGGTACTGGGGGTTACAATTTAACATATGAATTTGTAGGGAAATGTACAGTTCAACCCATAATAGCAGCTATTTATATTTTTCCTTTTCTACTTACTCTGAGGATCAGATTCAGCCCCTCTGCAGTCTTATAGGGCTAGAGACCAACTTGTAACTTGCTCCCTCCCACAGCCCCCACTCAAGACTTCTACACAGATGCTCACACATTCCAGGATCTATTGCAGCATCTCCTAGAAGGTCAGTGGCTTTGAGAAGCTTCTAGAGAGTGCTTTTCACATGGTAATTAGAGCTGACCCCGAGATGGATGGCTTGGAAGATGGAAATTAGGCTTCCTGTGTTCAAAAATTTGTACTGAACATTGATTTTCTTCAAGGAACATTTAATCATCCCTGTACTACACCTGAGTCGGGCACATTTTTGAATAGAGGAGGAAATGTTTAACCAGTAGAAAATGTGATCATATAATAGCGTCAATTATAAACATGTGGCATACATGAGCCAGGTACAGTCAGACAGGACAAGAAGCACCACCAGGGCTGGTCCACACTGGAGTCTAGTGTTGATGCACCTCAGTATCCCAGTATCCAGCATGCTATCTGCTGGGAAAAGTCGGTCCTCAATATTAACATGATAGATGAAAAGAACATGTCAGTGTTATTCAGAGCTGTCTCTGAAAATCTGAAATCATCTCCCCAACAACCAGCAGCAGCAGCCCTATACATTGGGGCAGGGTGGGGGGCAATGTCAGTGGACGACCAGTGAATTAAGGCCATCCCCTTGCGACAGATGATGAAAAAGAGCTCCATGACTTTCCTAAGGTCATGGAGCTATCACAGCAGATGCAGGACCAGAAGCTGGGTTTCCTGCATCTGGTTCACTGCCTCCCCCTCACACTGGATGCTGAAACAAAGGCTGCTGTCACATCACCATGGACCAAGGGCTCTGGCTACTTCCCTAGAAACCAGGCATCCTCATGTCTTATCCTCTCATCCCACTGTTCTAACACTGACTATCCTTGCAAAACTTTTCATCCGGGGTGGGACCCAAATTCCCGCAACTGCTAGCTCCTTGAAGTGAAGAGGAACACCCACTGACCTCAGAAAAGAAAACACCTAATTGACAAGATCGGGCCCTTTAAAACCTATGCCTTCCTCTCATCTCCCCACCCAAGTCAGAGATGAAACCAGCCTCTGCACCAGTCAACAAGAATCCTCCTATTTTCTTGAACCATGAAGTGGAAAGAACAATTTGTAGCTTCAGTGCAACCTCCAGTCTTGAGCAAAATTCAGATGTAGCAAAACTCAATTTCAAGCGAAGTCATATTTCATGAGGCAGTCCTTGTGGACAGTTGAGGTGGGAGGCATCCCTGCCTTAGGACAAAGGAGGGGCTTTTATATGCTAATGTGTCTTTAATCTTTGTCACTTAAGCATAACTTGGTCTTTTCAGGGCCATGGTGGCAAGTATGTTTTAGCAAAATCATTTAGCAAATCATTTTAAAGTAAGAGTTGGAGGAAGTTTCTAAAGAAAAAGGGCAGCTGTAGCTGATAAGCTCTTGCTGCTCTGTGTGTGATGCTAATTTGGGCCTGAAAGGTGGAGATGGGTTTATCATCACTTCCCACCTTGCTGGTTCCCTTCTGGTAACCACCTTTGCTTGACGACATCTCAGTTCAGTTCAGTTCAGTTGCTCAGTCGTGTCCGACTCTTTTCGACCCCATGGACTGCAGCATGCCAGGCCTCCCTATCCATCACCAGCTCCTGCAGTTTACTCAAATTCATGTCCATTGAGTCTGTGATGCCATCCAACCATCTCATCCTCTGTTGTTCCCTACTCCTCCTGCCTTCAATCTTTCCCAGCATCAGGGTCTTTTCCAATGAGTCAGTTCTTTGCATTAGGTGGCCAAAGTATTGGATTTCAGCTTCAACACCAGTCCTTCCAAAGAATATTCAGGACTGATTTCCTTTAGGATGGACTGGCTGGATCTTCTTGCAGTCCACGGGCCCCTCAAGTGTCTTCTTCTACACCACAGTTCAAATGCATCAATTCTTCAGCACTCAGCTTTCTTTATAGTCCAACTCTCACATCCATACATGACTACTGGAAAAACCATAGCCTTGACTAGACGGATCTTTGTTGGCAAAGTAATGTCTGTGCTTTTTAATATGCTGTCTAGGTTGGTCATAACTTTTCTTCCAAGGAGTAAGCATCTTTTAGTTTCATGGCTGCAGTCACCAGCTGCAGTGACTTTGGAGCCCCCAAAAATAAAGTCTGACACTGTTTCCACTGTTTCCTCATCTATTTGCCATGAAGTAATGGGACCAGATGTCATAATCTTAGCTTTCTGAATGTTGAGTTTTAAGCTGGCTTTATCACTCTCCTCTTTCACCTTAATCAAGAGGCTCTTTAATTCTTCTTCGCTTTCTGCCATAAGGGTGGTGTCATCTGCATATCTGAGGTTATTGATATCTCTCCTGGCAATCTTGATTCCAGCTTGTGCTTCATCCATTCCAGCATTTCTCATGATGTACTCTGCATATATGTTAAATAAGCAGGGTGACAATATACAGCCTTGACGTACGCCTTTCCCAATTTGGAACCAGTCTGTTGTTCCATGTCCAGTTCTAACTGTTGCTTCCTGATCTACATACAGATTTCTCAAGAGGCAGGTCAGGTGGTCTGGTATTCCCACCTTTTGAAGAATTTTCCACGGTTTATTGTGATCCACACAGTCAAAGGCTTTGGCATAGTCAATAAAGCAAAAGTAGATATTTTTCTGGAACTCTCTCCCTTTTTTGATGATCCAGTGGATGTTGGCAGTTTGATCTCTGGTTCCTCTGCCTTTTCTAAGTGCAGCTTGAACATCTGGAAGTTTACAGTTCACGTATTGTTAAAGCCCGGCTTGGAGAATTTTGAGCATTACTTTGCGAGTGTGTGGATGAGTGCAATTGTACGGTAGTTTGAGCATTCTTTGGCATTGCCTTTCTTTGGAACTGGGATGAAAACTGACCTTTTCCAGTCCTGTGGCCACTGCTGAGTTTTCCAAATTTGCTGGCATATTGAGTGCAGCACTTGCACAGCATCATCTTTCAGGATTTGAAACAGCTCAACTGGAATTCCATCACCTCCACTAGCTTTGTTCGTGTGATGCTTCCTAAGGCCCACTTGACTTTTCATTCCAGGATGTCTGGCTCTAGGTGAGTGATCACACCATCATGATTATCTGGGTCGTGAAGATCTTTTTTGTACAGTTCTTCTGTGTATTCTTGCCACCTCTTCTTAATATTTCCTGCTTCTGTTAGGTCCATACCATTTCTGTCCTTTATCGAGCCCATCTTTGCATGAAATGTTCCCTTGATATCTCTAATTTTCTTGAAGGGATCTCTAATCTTTCCCATTCTATTGTTTTCCTCTATTTCTTTGCACTGATCACTGAGGAAGGCTTTCTCATCTCTCCTTGCTATTCTTTGAAACTCTGCATTCAAATGGGTATATCTTTTCTTTTCTCCTTTACCTTCTGCTTCTGTTCTTTTCATAGCTATTTGTAAGGCCTCCTCAGACAACCATTTTGCCTTTTTGCATTTCTTTTTCTTGGGGATGGTCTTGATCCCTGCCTCATATACAGTGTCACAAACCTCCGTCCATAGTTCTTCAGGCACTCTGTCTATCAGATCTAATCCCTTGAATCTATTTGTCACTTCCACTGTATAATTATAAGGAATTTGATTTAGGTCATACCTGAACGGGCTAGTGGTTTTCCCTACTTTCTTCAATTTAAGTCTGAATTTGGCAATAAGGAGTTCATGATCTGAGTCACAGTCAGCTCCCAGTCTTGTTTTTGCTGACTGTATAGAGCTTCTCCATCTATGGCTGCAAAGAGTGTAATCAATCTGATTTTGGTGTTGACCTTCTGGTAATGTCCATGTGTAGAGTCTTCTCTTGAGTTGTTGGAAGAGGGTTTTGCTATGACCAGTGTGTTTTCTTGGCAAAACTCTGTTAACCTTTGCCCTGCTTCATTCCATACTCCATGGCCAAATTTGCCTGTTATTCCAGCTGTTTCTTGACTTCCTACTTTTGCATTCCAGTCCCCTATAATGGAAAGAACATCTTTTTTGGGTGTTAGTTCTAGAAGGTCTTGTAGGTCTTCATAGAACCATTCAGTTTCAGCTTCTTTAGCATTACTGGTCAGGGCATAGACTTGGATTACTGTGATATTGAATGGTTTGCTTTGGAAATGAACAGAGATCATTCTGTCATTTTTGAGATTACATCCAAGTACTGCATTTCAGACTCTTATGTTGACTATGATGGCTACTCCATTTCTTCTAAGGGATTCCTGCCCACAGTAGTAGATACAATGGTCATCTGAGTTAAATTCACCCATTCCAGTCCATTTTAGTTTACTGATTCCTAAAATGTCAACGTTCTCTCTTGCCATCTCCTGTTTGATCACTTCCAAATTGCCTTGATTCATGGACCTAACATTCCAGGTTCCTGTGCAATATTGTTCTTTATAGCATCAGACTTTACTTCCATCACCAGTCACATCCACAGCTGGGTGTTGTTTTTGCTTTGGCTCTGTCTCTTCATTCTTTCTGGAGCTAGTTCTCCACTGATCTCCAGTAGCATATTGGGCACCTACCGACCTGGGTAGTTCATCTTTCAGTGTCTTGTCTTTTTGCCATTTCATACTGTTCATGGGTTCTCAAGGCAAGGATACTGAAGTAGTTTGCCATTTCCTTCACCAGTGGTCCACGTTTTGTCAGAACTCTCCACCATGACCCGTCCATGTTGGGTGGCCCTATACAGCATGGCTCATGGTTTCATGGAATTAGAGAAGGCTGTGGTCCATGTGATCAGATTGGTTAGCTTTTTCTGATTGTGGTTTTCAGTCTGTCTGCCCTCTGTTGGAGAAGGATAAAAGGCTTATGAAAGCTTCCTGATGGGGAGACTGACTGAGGGGGAAACTGAGTCTTATTCTACGGGTGGGCCCATGCTCAGTAAATCTTGCCTGTTAATTAATCACAGCAATTTATCTCCCCCAACTTGTAAGGTTAGCAGGGCAGGGCTATGTGCATGTATAATTTTTAAGCTATCCCTTTCATAACTTTGTATGTAATTTAAGAAATCAAATAATTCTGCAGAGTTTGTTGGTAAAAACTGTATCTAACATTTTCAAAGTGACAAAATTACAGGAATAGAGAACAGATCAGAGTCTGTGGGGGCTAAGTGGTTGGCCGGCATGACTATTAAGGAGTAACATTAGGGAGTGTCTTTATGGTGGTGGAATTCTTCTGTGTTCTGGTTGTGGTGATGATTCCTTTAATCTACACATGTGATGTGGTTTTATAGAACTACACTACTCCCCCCAGAGATGCAGGTGACAAACATAGAGAACAGGTTTGTGGTTGCCAAGGGGATGGGAGTAGGGGAGGGATGTGCTGGGAGTTTAGGATTAGCGGATGCAAACTATCCTGCACAGAACAATAAGCAACAAGGTCCTACTGTATGGCACAGGCCACTCTATTCAGTATCCAGCGATAAACCATCATGGAAAGGAATGTGACAAAGAATACATGGAGATCTATACATATATATAATACATAACTGAATCACTCTGCTGTACAGCAGACATTAACACAACATTGTAAACCAACTATACTTCAATAAAAGAATAGTTTTATAAAAGTACACATGAATACAAGTGACCTCTAAACAAGGTGGGAACATGAATTCATAGCATGGTAGCAATGTCAGTTTCCTGGTTTTGAAAAGGTACTATGACCATGTATGAGAGCATTACAGGGGGAAGCTGGGGGAAGGTGTATAAGAATTCTTTATACTTCTTGTTAATCTCAAACTATCAACCTATTTCAAAATTAAAAATTATTTTGAAAAATACTGCATATATTGTTCCCTTCTTCAGCCTTTCTCCACATACAGAAGCAAAATTCCTACTTGTCTGGCATTTGTGGCCATATCACTAAGCAACATAAGGCTGATATTCTTCATTTTTAAAAAAATATTTCATTAAAGTGTAGTTGATTTTCAGTGTTGTGTTACTTTCTGCGGTACAACAAAGTGATTCAGTTATACATATATATATACAATCTTTTTCATATTCTTTTTTATTATGGTTTATCATAAGATGTTGAATAGAATTCCGTATGCTCTACAGTAAGACCTTGTTTTTTATCTATCTTATATACACTAGTTTGCATCTGCTAATCTCAATCTCCCAAACCATCCTTCCCTCATTCATTTGTTTAGTTTTAGGCAATAGCTATAAAATATGTCACTATGAAGAATAAGAATCTATCTTTTCTCCCCACCTTTTCTGTGTCTCCATCTCTCTGATAATACAATCATATTTTATCTAGATTAATAATATGTGTTTAAAATATTATAAGTACGTGTACTAATCACAGTAAAACCAAGTATTAAATAATGATGACTCTTCTGCATAATGGTGGTGTAGACCCAGAATTAAAAACTAATTTGGTTTTATTATTTTTCTTCATTTCCTGTTTATTATTTTTCTTCATTTTCTTCATAGTCCCCAACTTTTTGCTGATTATCTAAGTCTCCATTCAAATATTTTCACATTGCAGTTTCCTGGAGACATCATAGACAGATATTGTCCATGCTGGTGCTCAGCTATTATCCAGGACCTCTGTTCACCATGAACCTACTGTACATCTCTATCCTGTTTTTTTGAATCTTCACTTCCTGGGTCTCACAATTTCTTTCTACATTTAACCCCTTGTTTGATGGAGCACATCCTCAAGTAGTTTTCTGAGCAAGGGTGTAGGAAGTCAATTTTTGGAGAACTTGCATATCTGGAAACATTTTCTTCATCAGTAGGCTGGATATCAAATGGTAGGTTGGAAATCATTTCCCCTTTGATTTTTGAAGATTTAAAAAGTTATTCTTTCTCTAACTATGGCAAGTGGCATCACCGACTCGATGGACGTGAGTCTGAGTGAACTCCGGGAGTTGGTGATGGACAGGGAGGCCTGGTGTGCGCAATTCATGGGGTCGCAAAGAGTCGGACATGACTGAGCCACTGAACTGAACTGAACTGAGCTGAGGGAGCTACTCATTGTGGTGGCTTCCCTTGTTGCAGAGAATGTGTTCTAGGAAGAACGGGCTTCAATAGTTGTGGCGCACAGGCTTAGTTGATCTGCAGCATGTGGGTTCTTCCCAGACCAGGGATTGAAGCCATGTCCCCTGCACTGGCAGGTGGATTCTTAACCACTGGACCACCAGGGAAGTCCTGGAGGTATTTTTGATCACATTCTAGTTCCCACAGTGGCTGTGGTGAATCTTGTATCCATTCTGATCCCTGATCCTTTCTCAGTCTGGAGGACTACAGAGTTCACCCATCAGTATTCAGTGTCCTGAGCTGTATCAGTCCCCTGTCTCGGGTTCATCACCCAATAAGACCTTCCAATTTGACCACTTCTATCCTTTCATTTGGGTAACTTTCTTTAAATTACTACATTGGTGATTCCTGCTCTCCCTTTTGTGTGTTTTTATATTGCTCAGATGTTGAACCTCAAAGTAATTTTCTTCCATTTCTTTTTTTTTCTACTTCCTAAAGCATATGTCTTCAACTCTATCCATCAACCATTCCACTGACTTTCCCTTTCTGTGTGTGTTAGTCGCTCAGTCGTGTTTGACTCTGTGTAAACCTCACAGACTGTAGCCCACCAGGCCCCTCTGCCCATGGGATTCTCCAGGCGAGAATATTGGAGTGGGTTGCCATTTCCTTCTCCAATTTTGCTAAATATTTTTAATTTCTAAGGGCTCATTTCTTTCCCCTTTCGGGTTTACTAGATAGCAGTCTGTCTTTGTTTCATGACCGCAGTATCTTCTCTGATGGCTCTGTGAATGTGAACGACTGTGTATTTTATTAATTTTGGTCTTTCTTGCATAGGCTATATTTTCTACAGATTTCTTTTATTTTCTTTCTTTCTTTTTTTTTTTTTACTTTGTTCCCTGTGTCATATATAAACTTTTCCTAGAGTGCTAAGCTTCTTGGTTCTGTTTGCTCATGTAAAGAAAAAATGAGGGCCTAAAAATCCTTGAGTGGGACTGGCTGACTACAAGCTTTGCTGAAAGGCAACCTGGCTGGCTGGTTGGAGAGGCTGCAGGACCAGAACCTGATGATCTAGAATGTGGTATTTTTCCTAGAGGGTGAAGGTCCAGCTTTGGGGACAAAGTCCCAGGAATCTGCGGGTTCAGTGTGCATTGTGTCACATGACTCCACACATTTTGGGGCATGGTAACCCGAGTCTCGGGTCTTCGTGGTCCCTCAGGCCTGATGGGAAGTGTGGCAGTCACCTCGAGACAGAGGGCATTTGTATCTGGCTGCTTCATAAACATACTTTTAGCTAATCCTCCATATTTTAGCCCTCATAGATGCCCACTTTTAGTGGTCCCACTGAGACAGGGAGATTTCATGGTCTAAACTCTATCGGTTCTTAGCTATTCTCGCCAACAGCTCACAACTTAGTGTGAAAGTTCAGCCGACAATTTCACCCCTTTGGACATTAGCGTTCAGGTCTCCAAGTCGTTTACATTTGCTGCATCTCTCCTCCTCATCTTCGTGGGCCTTTAAAAATAGTCCCCTCGTACTTCCCTGGTGGTCCAGTGGGTAAGAATCTGCCTGCCAATGCAGGGGACATGAGTTCGATCCTTGGTCTGGAAAGATCACACAGGCCATGAGGCGGTCGAGCCTGTGTGCCAACGACGGAAACTCACATGTCCTGGAGCCCATGCTCCACAACAAGAGAAGCTACTGCAACGAGCAGCCCAGGCGCAACTAGAGAGTAGCCCCCTCACTGCAACCAGAGAAAGCCTGCATGCAGCAATGAAGACTCAGCGCCACCAAAAATAAACAAGATAAAAAAATTTAATTACAACAATAAAAATCGTCCCCTCAACTGCCCTTTAAATGGAATTTGGGAAGAAAGGATAAGATATTTGTGTTCAATCTGCTACTTTTCTCACCAGTTTATTGATGGGAAGACTGAGGTTCAGAAAGTCTAAGAGATGTGGCCGAAACACAATTCTAAGAGAAGCACTTTGCCTTTTTAAAAAGTCCATGGATAGTGTATTCAGCCGAGCTTATTTCCAGAGGAGACCTGGCAGGTCACATGAAGCAGGTTGGGGACCTCCCTGGAGTGATACAACAATAACATTTATTAAGTGCTTGTTGTATACCCGGCACTGTTCTGATTTCTTTATCTATGTTATTAATAATACATTTCATCATCACAACAGCTATATGGCATAGGTTACTATTAACATATCCATTTACAGAGGAAGAAAGTAAGACACAAAGAGTTTATTGTTTACCCAAAGTCACACTGCTACAAAGTGGAGAAAGCAGTGTGTACACCTCCACCAGGGTTTCTGAACCTGGGCACGTTGGGCACTTGGAACTTGTTAACTCATGTTGGGGGACACTGTTCTGTGCCTTGGGAGGCTCTTTTAGCTGCTCCCTAGATGCCAGCCCTACCCCCATAGTTGAGACAGCCAAAAGTGTTTCCAGACATCAGCACGTGGTCCCTGCAGGACACAGCCGCCCCTGATTGAGAATGACTAGCCTCTGCAGACATGCTTTTCTCCTGACCCCTTGGCTGTGCTACTCCTTGGTTTGGGGGTCTGTCGGGGGACCCTCTTCCTTCATCAGATCTGAACAGCAAATTCCACGATTCCTGGGTCTGTGGGTAGATCCCCTCCCACTCCAATCACCAATCCTCATCCTACCCCTCTGGGGCCCCTTGTCTGTCTGTGCCACTGGATATGAAAAAAAGAAGAAAAATGAAAAGGCAGGGCGCTCAGCTGAGCGGAGCATGGGTGCGTTTGGAAAGGCCGAATCATTAATCTTTTGGTTCTCTCTCTCTCGCCCTCTTCATCTCCGCAGAGCCAAGGTGAAGAAGGGGGTGAACATCCTGAGCACGCGGACCAGCGAGCCTCGGCAGTGGGACGTCAAGCAGGAGATGGGGAACGGAGGCAAACACGCCACCACCGCCGTGGTGTGCCAGCGACTGGCGCCAGGCGCGCGCAACAGGTAAGAGGGAGGGCTTCCTCTTGACTGGCGACCCAGGCTTCCAAGACCCGTTCTCCGCCTAAGAGCTCTGCCTTAGACTCAAGTTAACCACTGCTTAGCGGAGCTGTCACACCTTGGTTTGGCGATCTGGAGACACTTAACATCACCAGCAGGACCTTTTGGCATCTCCAGTAGGAAGGGCAGGGCCCTGATTCCCAGGATCTCTCCTCTTTGGGTTTTGAAAAGGAGATTAGTTTGCAAGGTCTAGTCTGCTTTGCAGGCTTATTCATTCTCCTCATCTACACTCATGTCCTGGAGGCTGTGTCATCTCTGGTTGCCCTTGCTTATCAGAGGCTGCGTTCTTTACAACAGTTCGCCCTTTATGCAAAGGGTGTGATTCTGTGAATTATACTAAGAAATACATATTTGATCTTCATGTCTGTTCCTGGCACAGAGCTCTGAAAACCCTCAGACTTTACCAGGATGAGAGCATCAAGGTGTCTCTTGTTTATGTCAATAAGATGACTCTTGGAAAGCCTCCTAGTTCACCTTAAGATGCAAGCTGATTGCCAGGGGAACCAAGGCTGTGATTAGAAGGCTGGAGTATTCAGTCCCACCCCCTGGCCTCCTGGGTGGAGAGGGGAACTGAAGACTGAGTTCAGTAACCAGTGACCAATATGAGTTAATCAATGGTGCTCATGGAATGAAGCCTCTTTGAAAACAAAATGAAAAGACTGAGTTTGGAGAGCTTCCGGGGTGATGATCAGGTGGAGACTTAGGGACAGTAGCGCCTAGAGAGGGCCTGGAAACTTGCCCCCTTTCCCCATACCTCGGCCCGTGCGTGTCTTTCATCTGGCTATTCCTGAGTTATAGCCTTTCATAGTAACCGGTATTTTAGTAAGCAAAGTGTTTCTCTGAGTTCTGTGAGCCACTCTAGCTAATTAATGGAACCTAAGGAGGGGGTCATAGGATCCTTCGATTGATAATCGATCGGTCAGAAGCATAGATGACAAGTTGGGCTTGCAGTTGGCATCTGAAGGTGGGGGCATTCTCTGGAACTGAGCCCTCAACCTTTGGGATCAGACACTATGTGTTGGTAGAGAGTGTCAGAATTGAGTTGAATTGTAGGACAGCCAGCTGGTCAGAGAATTGCATAGTGGTGGTGGAAAAAAGGACAGGCAGCAGAACTGGTGTCAGGATCATAAAGGATTAGGCTGTCTTCAGTGAGGAGGGATATAAAAATGAAAGGTGACTCTCAGTGGCAACAATGCATAAATGAGGCTCTGTGAGCTTCTAGATAGACATCCTGGATTATTATTTAACATAGTTGCTTTCCCTGTATAAAATCAACACTTACTCATCTGAGAGTATTTGTGAAAATAGTTAGACAAGAAAGAAACTAAAATAATATATCAGTATCTCTTCTACCTAGGGACTTTCCAGGTGGCGCTAATGGTGATGAACCGACCTGCTAATGCAGGAGATGTAAGAGACATGGGTTTGATCTCATGTCTTGATTGGGAAGATCCCCTGGAGGAGGCATGGCAACCCACTTCAGTATTCTTACCTGGAGAATTCTGCAGACAGAGGAGCCTGGCGGTCTACAGTCCATAGGGTCGTGTAGAGTCAGACACAACTGAAGTGACTTAATATGCACACACATCCCTTCTACCTAAGGATAACCCACTGCTAATATGTTGGTTCATTTTCTTCCTACATTTTATACATAGATAACATTTGTGTATAATAAATATGTAGTAGATTTATTTTTTTAACAAATCTGGTATCATAGTATATATCCTGTTGCTTAATACCTTAAACATTTCATACACACACACACACACACACACACATATAGTGTGTGTGTGCTCAGTCACTCGGTAGTATCTGACTCTGTGCCCCATGGACTGTAGCCTGCCTCTGTCCATGGGATTCTCCAGGCAAAAATACTAGAGTGGGTTTCCATGCCCTTCTTCAGGGAATCTTCCTGACCCAGAAATCAAACTGGCATCTCTTGCATCAGCAGGTAAATTCTTTACCATCAGTGCCACCATGGCCAATATGTATATATATATTTTTTTTTAATTAATTTTTATTTTTTAGTTTGTTTTGCTTTACAATACTGTATTCGTTTTGCTACACATCGACATGGATCAGCCACGAGTGTACATGAACNTGGCTCCTGTGTTGTAGGTGGATTCTTTACTGCTGAGCCACCAGGGGTGCCCAAAGCAACTATACCCCTCAAAAAAAAAAAAAATGAGTTAATTACATTTTTAAAGCCCTGTCTCTAAATACAGTTACACTGAAGTTCCCCTCTCCCTTACCAGTTTTTCCTGGAAAAACTTCCCTTCTCCATCACTTACAAGTGAATCCTCATCTTAGGGTTTGCTTCTAACAAACCCAACTTGTGATTCTCAGAAATGTAAAGGCCACTGCTTCCTTCCCTGGGGAAACAATCTCTTCTATGTACAGTTGGGGAGAAGGCAATGGCAACCCACTCCAGTACTCTTGCCTGGAAAATCCCATGGACAGAGGAGCCTGGTGGGCTGCAGTCGCTGGGGTCGCTAAGAGTTGGACACGACTGAGCAGCTTCACTTTCACTTTTCACTTTCATGCATTGGAGAAGGAAATGGCAGCCCACTCCAGTGTTCTTGCCTGGAGAATCCCAGGGATGGTGGAGCCTGGTGGGTTGTATCTCTGGGGTCGCACAGTCAGACATGACTAAAGCGACTTAGCAGCAGCAGCAGCATGTACAGTTGGGATGGAGAACTTGGTAGGAAGACCATCCATTAAAATAGCTGTTTCAATGGAGCACTTTTCGCTTGAAGTCCAGCAGCTCTGAAGCATCCTGTTCACTCTTTCCTGAAGCCACATCCATAAGCCCATATTCCACATCTTATGTAACTATTACCATAAATATAAATAGAAATAGTAGCGTTAGTCACTCAGTCATTGACTCTTTGTGACCCCATGGACTGTATGTAGCCAGCCAGGCTCCTCTTGTCTGTAGAATTCTCAAGGCTAGAGCACTGGAGTTGGTTGCCATTCTCTTCTCCAGGGGATCTTCCTAACTCAGGGATTGAACCCCAGTCTATAGCACTGCCGGAAAATTCTTTATCATCTGAGCCATCAGGGAAGCCTCATAAATATAAATACTTTTATACAGTTGCCATCAGTCTGTAACAGTCTGAGCATTCTGCAATCACACAACATCAGCACCCAGCCTACTAGAT